>JAQPPZ010001399.1:0-97524 GCA_028583015.1 Wollemia nobilis | reverse complement strand
GAGTTGTTTATATGCCAAGATTTGACTTTTTTCCGGTCAAACCTGAAAATCGTCCCACCCCGAAGCAAGTGCTTATAATCATCCCTGGGTGAGACGAGTATCAGTCAACACTCGTTCCTGGGTAGGACGAGTAAAATTTGCACTCGTCCCTGGGTGGGACGAATAAGCAATAAAGTGTCTAAAAGGTTCCAAATTGGTTTCTGACTTGCAAAATTGATGTGTGAGTGGTTAGAACCACCATTTAACCTCTGAGGGCTGCCCTAGGGGCTGTGTGTGTTGGTGCGATCAGTGCTTGTAATCACATAATCGGATTGGTGCTGTTTTGGTGTCTACAATATTATACACATAAGTTCCAAATGTTTGCATTATGATGAATGGACCAAGCCATTTGGCAGTAAATTTATTGTGCAAGTGATGCATAAGATGTGAATTTTATTTGATTCTCCTTGAGAACTAAATCACCTACTTGAAATTATCAAGGATGCACTTTGTTATTGTAAGCACATTTGACCTTGTCCTACTAAATGTGAAGGTGGTCTAGTGTATTGATTCTATGAATTTTAATCATTTCTCCTTGAGAACTAAATCTCCTACTTGAAATTCTTGAGGATGCAATTTGTTATTGTAAGCATGTTTGACCTTGTCCTACTAAATGTGAAGGTGGTCTAGTGTATTGATTCTATGAATTTTAATCATTTCTCCTTGAGAACTAAATCTCCTACTTGAAATTCTTGAGGATGCAATTTTTTATTGTAAGCACGTTTGATCCTGTCCTAATAAACATGAAGGTGCTCTAGTGCATTGATTCATCGTTCATCAAGAAGATTCAATTGATCAAGGTGCACTTACTATGCGGTATCATCACTGATGAATTATTGTAATGATATGCATAATAATGAGATTTATAGTTCAAGGGGCATGATAGCCTTCGCACCGTAGACTAGTGAGAAAGGTATTGTCCCAGTTGGTATGTGGATACTTATTTGATAAGCCCACCATAATACCAAGGGGATTTGAATATACTAATATTTATTATTTTTTTTAATATTTTATTTATAATGGTTATGAGAGTCTTGTTGGTGGCCTTAGCTTTTCCATTACTTTAAGGTATCAAGAAATTATGTTGAATGTTGTATTTAGTGCAAAGTGCTTGAGAATCCTTATTTTTGAAAGGTGTACCATTATTCGAAATGATCTTTGAGGGTATACAAAAGTGACAAATGATATGATGGAGTATGAACTCCGTAATTCAAGGTTCAGTTGTACTAGTAAGAGGAATCAGCTCCACCCATTTGGTGAAATATTAAGTAGCCATGATGATGAATGTATGGTACCCAAAGGAAGGAGGAGATATATGTCCTACAAGATCAAGACCCCATTGCAAGAAAGGCTAGGGCTTGAATTGGTTGTAATTCCTGTGACAATACATGGGCTAAATTAGCATGATGTTGAAATTTTGAATATTTCTTGATATATGTGCAATAGTCATGTTCCATGCTGGTAAAATAGTAACCCATGCACAATATGCACTTTATGATGTCCATCTCACTAAAATGACCACCACAAGTTCCATAAAGGGTTTGAGAAATGACCCAATTTACCTCTTGTAGTTCAAGATAATGTAGGAGAACACCATCAAATCTATGACGATAAAGGCTATCTCCCAAAAGAGTGTAATAAAATACTTTTTATTTAAACGTGTGTTTAGTGGTTGAGAAAAAAATATATAGGTAGAGTACCCATTTTTATGAAATCCTTTATTTGTGAGGTCATTGTTGTATGGCTCAGTTTGAATAAAATTAATATTTTCTTTAGTCTGGGAAGATTCTTGTTCAATAGCTAATTGAGATAGTGTGAGGATATTGATGCATGTAGTGCTATTGATATGATTCTATGGTATGAGTGATATGATAGATGCCATGGTGTCTGTAAAATGATTGTTTGACCTAGTGTGTTATTGATTTCATACTAGTCAATATGCTTAAGTAATTTATCAATTATCTATTTGTATTGCTTCAAGACTAGAAATTTACATTGGTAGATCTCCTTAACTTGATAAAAAATAAGTTGGGAGTCATTAAATATGTTGATCCATTTTATGCCTAATGTAATAGCAGTCTGGCGGCCTAGGATTAGGGCTTTGTATTTTGCATTGTTATTGGTGTAAGGGAAGTTGAGTTTTAATGAAAAGGGCATAGGAGCTCCTTGAGGCATGAAGAAGATAACTCTAGCACCTCCCTATTAATCGCATTTGGAATCATAAAATAAAAGGACCACATTAGCTTCGTCCTCAGGTATAACAAGTTATTCTTGCTCTGTGATATTGAATACAAAATTTTTAGGTAGCTTAATTATGAGTGGTTTATCATCTAGTAATGGAGCTTCCATTAGTTGGTTTTTGATTACCTAGCCTTTGATAAATTTTTGGCTAATGAATTTGAGATAACATTTCATCAAAAGCATTATCCATTTGGATGTTTTGTTGTTTGTGTAGGTGCGACTCACCATATACTACAACATGTTTTATTTGGCTATGATATAGGTGGTATGAATGAAAACAACTAAGAATAGCTTCTCAACTTATGCATACTTGTTCTCATAACTCACCAAATTTTTACTTATGTAATAAATGGCTTGTTATCAGTTATATTTGTTCTTTTGTGCTGGAATGGTACTTTTGGTCATCAAATCTGCCTAGGAAAGGATTTGGGTGAGTGTATGCACCCTAGACCTGGACCAACATTGAAAGGCCGAAGGGAAGAGATGCCCCTCTTGCCAATATCCTGAGAAAGGCTAGTTCCTATGCTAAACTAATCAGGTTTTTTGAGATAAGTGTGCAGGAAAGAGATAAAAAGAGTAAGGGTTAGATAAATCGATAGTTTAAAGTGGGAGAGAACAGGAAGCATGATCACTAACTAGCAACTTGAATAGCAACAAGGAACACCAAGAATAAATGAAAGAAACGCCATATTGACTTTCCTATGTATCCTCTAGGCGAGCTCACAGGGATTCTCCTTCTCCCTTTTGTCGAATCCTGAATCTGGTGTGCGATCGGGGACTATACCTTGAAACTCGCTTGAAGGATACATAGGAGAGGAAAAACGCTATATCGGTTTTCTTTTATGCTGCCTATTGGGTTGTGGTTTCTGTTACATTCCCTTATCCTAATCATATTTACTCTGAACCCTAAATTTTGATGAAATAGAGAAGGAGAATCCCTATGAGCTCGCTCAGAGGATACATAGGAAAATCAATATGGCGTTTCTTTGGTTTATTCTTGGTGTTCCTTGCTGCTATTCAAGTTGCTAGTTAGTGATCGTGCTTCCTATTCTCTCCCACTTTAAACTACCAATTTCTCTAACCCTTACTCTTTTTATCTCTTTCCTACACCCTTATCTCAAAACACCCGAGTAGTTTAGCATAGGAGCCGACTTTTCTCCGGAGATTGGCACGAGGGGCATCTCTTCCCTTCGACCTTTCAATGTTGGTCTAGTTCTAGGGTGCATACACTCACCCAAATCCTTTCCTAGGAAGATTTGATGACCAACAGTTTTTGGCACGCCCGATGGGACCAAGGTCCCATATTTTAAGCACAAATCTCAAATCCGTCTTCATCGAGGCCAATAGTTCTAATCAATTCTCGGTGTGACCCGGTCAGTCTCACCTGACTAGTGGTAGTGAGAACCGATGCTCTCATTACTAAAAGACTCTTAGCATCTGGCGACTCTGTTTACTCGAGAATCTTTAAGTCGTAAAGACCAGTACCGAAGTCTGTGTCTTCATGCAAATGAGATGGAGAGTTAAGAATAGAGGAGAGGAAACCAAGTTCTTTGAGCTAGATATTGACGCCTTTGGGGAGCGATCAAGGTTGGTCACCCTCGAGTCACTATTATGAGGAACATCCTCACAAGATGCTGCTATTGGCAAACAAGGTCTAACTTCTGATAGTACAACATCTCATTTTCCTCCCAATCCTCCCAAATCATCGAAGCATCCTAGTGCCTCTATTCCTATTAGTTGTCCTATTAGAAATCAAGGGGGAGCTTTGAGGCCTCTGGTTTCTCAAAATATAGGAGTAAGTATGGCACAACAACAACAACAACAAAAGCAAATGCAGTAGCCATCACCACCCAGGTTGTGCCTAGCATGGGATTCCTTGTCACCACTGAATCTAGCAGGACAAGGGCAAGTGCCACTTGCTACTGTAAAGAAGATTCCAATGTTCAATGGAACTGGGAAGACTGATTTGGAGCATATCCAGGACATAATATCTCTGGTGGTGATCCACGACATCACAGAAGAGCAAATTATGGTAAAGCTTCTGGTTCATTCCCTTAGAGTAAAACTCCTCTACTGGTATAGATCCCTACCACCCGATAGTATTACGGGATGGGACCAGTTAGCTGGGCAACTGATGGGAAACTTCAATGAGTCCTACGATCCTACCTTTGTCCTGCATTAGTTCACTTTGATCCAGAGGCATCCACAAGAAGAGATCATAGACTTCAATGTTAGGTTCACTCGAACCTGGAAGAGAGTACCAGTTGGACTTCAGCCAACCAACGAAGTTGCAACATACTATTTCCTTTGAGATTTCAACCTTGATATCAGTCTCATGGTAAGATATTCTAATGTTAATACTTTTCTCGAGTTGTATGAGTTAGCCAAGAGAGAAGAAATGGATTTGATAGCTATGGGTAAGCTTCCCCAAAGGATGCCGACGCCCATACTTCTTGAATTCCCTCAATTCCAGTATGCGAGCGTAGTTGCTTTGTAAATCTCTGCAACTCCTGCACTCCCGATCTCATCTTGGAACCTGAATCCTATTGTGTCTCAAATAATCACTCCACAAATTCATTTCCCTACATTTTCAACTTCGTAGCCCACTATCACTTTTGAATTCCCTATACTACCAGCACCACCTCAACACTCTGCCTTGCCTCCAATACCGATGATGGCTTCATTGCCACTCGTTTCGAAAGTCGATGATATACAAACTAAAATTCTACAAGAGATGCAGTCTTTGAACGCTACAGTTCAGACGTTGTCTAATGACATGACCATTATGAAGAAGAAGCAAGCGCAACAAGAATTCCTATCGAGAAGATATTATCCTACACCTATGCTTACCAAAGACCAAGAAGTCCAGCAAGGGAAGGATTAAGTGAGAAATGCTGCAATTGATGAGTCTCCAAGCACTTTTGATTATGTATATTGGTGCTCTACGTGCAATGATCCACATGAAGAGAATACCTGCACATTGCACCAACACTATGTACAAACGTTGGCAAGCAGTACTCATAGCGGTCAAGTCAACGTCATTAGGCAAATGAGTCAGAACCTAACAATTGGCGAGGAGGAGCCGGTTGCAGTGCTTACCAGAGGAGGAAAGAAGGTGATAGAAGTGGATGCTACTCAAATGGCTCTCTTAAAAGTGCACGTTTGACCCAATAAAGGAAAATCATCTTCTTCGACCCTTAACGAAGCTCCTCAGCCTGCATCAATCAAAGAAAAGGCTCAAAAGGCCTCTATCGAACCACCTCAGGCATAAACAAAGGAGCAGGCTAAGGAAAAGCTCAAGTTTCCTTCACTAATTAAGCGATAAAGAGTTGAAGATACAAAGCAGTATCGCACCAGATATGAGCTGAGGAAGAAACCTGATGTGCTCAATTCCCTTGCATACAACATTGTAGAGGAGTTAAAGAGATTTCTAGCCAAGATCAGCTTGTACGATGCACTGCAACTACCTAGACAGGTGGACCTGCTGTAAGAATCATTGAAGATGATTAAAGCAAAAAAGGTAGCACCCCTTGATTTTGTATAGACCCTATCCACATCCATTATAGGGAAGAACATACCACCTTCATTCTACCTGTATCTACAGATGGAAGGGTATATTGTACATAATTGTATGATCGACTCTGGGGTCATGACAATAGTTATGCCGAGAGCAGTCTACAAAGAAATGTGGATGGAATATACGCGAAGCAACCATGGCATACTCCAGTTGGATGGTACTATTGTAAAGACTATAGGAGTAATCAAGGATATTCCTATTCGACTACATAAGATGCCTCAGATCACGGTCATACAAGAGGTAGTGGTCGTTGACCTAGAACCATACTTCAATATGTGCTTGTCAAGGGAATTTACAGCAAAGTTGGGCGAATATCTATCTATGGATTACTCTCATCTAGAGATTCCATTCAAAGGAAAGAAGGTGAAGATCTATAACGAAAAACATTCTTCCTTCCTTGTGTAGAAGATGTCCAAAGAAGAAAGCAGCGATCCAGTGAATGCAATAGTGGAGGAAATAGAGCAGGTGGACTTGGTCAAGGAATCTCTTGCGCAACTAAGTTATGAAGATGAGTTATCATTGGCAGAATTTAATGCCATGGTGGAGACCGAGATGAGTTCTCATATTTTTTTAGATAATAAAAATATGTAAGAAAATGAGCACGATTAACATTGATCAAACATTGTATAAATACTACAATAGTGGCTTAGATTAGCCCGTAACCAACGGAGCTAACTAGCCAACTTAGGTAGGAGTTGCAACTAGCATAACAACATGCCTAAATAATGGAATAACAAACTATATGCCTATAACATACGCTAACATCCCCCATTATTACATTATTTGGGTAATAATATAACTACTAGCTACACTATCATCCCCCCATACAACAATATTTGGGTAAAGTATATAAATGCCCCAATACAGTGAAAAAGATGTTGATATGTTGGATCTTGCTCTTGCTTGGGCTTTATCACAGTGCTCTAGCTGCTCCTAAGCAAAAAATGAATCATTTCTCACTTTGTCTTCACATCAATGAATGTCCTTATTGTAATCTTATCATCCAACTGGATTGCATGGGTAAAAAACCACTGCAACTGCTAGGTGTAGTAGAGTAGATAACTTTATACGAGGTTCATTTGGTTATAATATGACTTTGCAAAAAAATTGATAAGGTAGCTAAGGTGTCGGTCACTGTCAAAAATGCACCCTTATAAGTTCCCCCCTTTTGTTGCAAAACATGTTGTAATATCTGCAAGAAGTGTGAATAAGGTGTCGGTCTTGCCTAAAATGCACCCTTATAAGTCATCCTCCCTTTTTAGCAAAAATAGTGTGAAGTAATAAATGGTTATCCCTTGTATCGCTCCAAATTTTTTGCATCCCTACCTTCAGGCTATTGGATCCACGCCCGGAAGGAGGATGGGAAAAGGATGGTGCGGTACCTCGGACGAGAGGACTTCACGAAGGTCCCGCCTCTCAAGGGAGGTGTATTTTGGTGATTTTTCGACGGATGGTGGGTTCACTAGGAAACATTTGGCGGTAGTTTCCACGCCTAGGTTTTGGGAATGAGTTTTGATGAGTTCGTTTTATTTTTAAACATTCATCCTAGGTTTGGCCAAATGATTCTAACTTAAACTACATGAAAATGCAATTTAAATGCATACAACAAACAGAAAAGAAAGCAGAAAAAGAGAATTTGTAGGAGGCCAATGAAGATTACCTGATTCGGAAGTCTGATGAAGTTTTTGATTACGTGTAACAGTCTGGATCGTATGCAATTCAACAGGATCGCCTTTAATTTGATAAAATCATCTACACTGACAGGATCGTCTGCAATCTGACGAATTTGTCAGACGAATTCATCAGAGACCTGCAAAACAACAAACAGATGCGAAATACAAGAAATTCTATTTTGTAAACAGGGGCAAACTATATGAAAAAGTAATATGAGTATTGAACAATATACAAGAACAAAAGTAAATGCAAATCAATGTGTTCAGATAGCGGAATATGATCTTAATATGCAAACTAGACAAAATGGGTGAACTCCAGATGCAATATAGTATAAAAACTGAATAGACAATCTAATTTATAGCATAAAATGACAGAGAAAAGAGAAAGAAAAGCAAACTCCAGGCACTGATTGCCTCGATGTGTGCTGCAGTCGAAATCGTCTCGCATCAGAACGAGATCGTCTCGAATTTGATGAGATCGCCTCCGATCTTGACAGGTTCGTCGATTGCGATAGATGCTGGCTCCGGCTGAAAACCAGTGGTGTACCTGCAATAAAATTAATATAGGACTAGTGCAAGAGCAAATTTGAAGTGTTTTAGCGCATAGGGAGTTGATTTACATAAAAATTCAGCCAGGGGTTGGGGAAGGAAAAGTTTTAGAGTTAAATAGGCATAGGATAGTTGTTGGGAGGTTGGAGATCATCCCAATTTGGGAGATCTCCAACGGGGAAGGGTCCCAACGACGCAGACACGCTTCTGCCCGGATTGGAGACCCGTTGGAACAGATTCCAACTATGCAAATTCAGTTTTGTGACAAAATCGTCAGGACGTTCTAGTCCAGACGAAATCATCAAATCTGGGGCGATATCGTCTGATCGGAGACGATATCATCAAACGGTCAAAAAAATTGCTAAAAATGGCACGAAAAAAGAGGAAACGGGTTTCTCGACGGTTAACGGGCGGTTTGGGAGGTTAAATTTGAATTTAAATTTATTTACTAAGGTGAATGTAATTATTCCAATTTTACTGTGCCAATTTTAGGGTGCTACATTTTGCCCCCTCTTTAGCGAATTTTCCAGAGAAAATACGTTAAAGATGAGTTCTTCTCGATCTATGAGAAAGCAAAAAATTATTCCCATTTTTAGGCGACGATTCTTGGTCGAATCGTACGACAACTTACTATGGTGCCCCCTCCGTGTTTTTACCCAAATCGAACATTTGAGGTAAAAACGCGAAAAAGCAAAAAATTATTTGTGAATTATTTTGAAATAAAATTAAGAAAAATAGGGTAAAACCCTAATTCATTGTTACTGTTCATTTTACTATTTTTAGAGCTCTGGAGCAAAAATGGTAGAGACAGTGCACAGATCTGCAGAGGTCCGCCGCAGTCTACGGGTAGGGGTTTAAACTTAGTTTAGATTGATTTAATTTGAATTTACATGCTTTGTAAATGAAGTTTAGGATGAATTTTGAGCATCGCGACCGTTTTTGGCCATCGACGTCGTCCGGACGAAATCATCCCTAGTTGGACGAAATCATCTCAAGTTCGTCAATTTCGCCCAAGGGCGAAATCGACGAAAAAGGGACGATTTCGTCAAATTAGAGACGATTTCGACACGCGAAATCGAAGACGATTTTGCTCAAATTTCGGACGATATCGGCCAATAGTGGGCGATATCATCAATTGCAAAAATTTGATCTTTAAGTGGCATTATTGATTGCTAAAATTGTTATTAATGATTGTTTGTTGTTTTGATTGTTTATGCTTGCAGAGAGGATTACTAAAGAGCAGAGAGTGGAAATACGACGGGCTGAGAGACGACTTGGCCGCTCTCACCCAGGAAGAGCGGGATCTGCTGGCACAGGCCGGCTTGCAGCATGTGGCAGAGATGCCGCAGGTTTCTACTGACATGGGGCTACTGACAGCCCTAGCAGAGAGGTGGTACCCGGGCTCTTCATGCTTTTGGTTACCAACAGGGGAGATGACTCCCACACTAGAGGATGTATGGAGGATTCTTAGAATCCCTATACAAGGGAGGATGATCACACCTGCGGCCGATCAGGGCCATGCAATGGGACGACTCTGCGGTGACCCGAGCTTCGCCCTGGAGAAGGGCAGAGTGAACATCGAGGCACTACGCCAGATGCCTGGGGCATCTACACTGACACGAGTTTTGGCTGGGGTGGTTGGTGGACTTCTGCTCTGCCACCAGAGCGGATGCAGGGTACCATGGATGCTGGAAGATGTGATCTATGACATGCGTGACCATGGCTACATATTTTCTTGGGGCAGCTTTGTTCTATGCCGACTGTACAGGATCCTTTACGGGGTCGTGTACAAGGGCGAGCGATGTCTGGTCATGACATCGCTCCTACAGGTTTGGTGCTAGGAGCACATTGCGGTGCGGAGGCCGGTAGGGCTTCCACTGACAAGGGTTGACGGGGAGAGGCCCCGAGTCTTCTACTGGTGGCTCCGGAGAGGGGCACAGTGACGGATCGACCTGCCGGTGTCCCGGAGACTACTGGATGACTTGGTCCTAGACCAAATCACCTGGAGGCCGTGGAGGCAGCATCCAGGGTGGGCAGAGGACGCACAGGAGCTGGCTTGCATCAGGCGAGTCTTCTGGTTATGGATGGAGAGGGGAGAGGTGGAGCTCCACCGCTACGACTGAGTGTTGCGACATTTTGGTCTACAGCAAGGGATCCCATCTCTCAGGGATTATGAGTTTTCCCAGACTATTCGAGATAACACCATAGTTAGCGGGGCTCCAGATATGCAATGATTCTGGAGTCAGGACACGGACGATGCCCCCATTCAGCCAGTGGATGGGGATGACACAGGGGTAGCCGATGGCTACGATGCCTGGTACGTAGGCATTCGCCCTCCTTGGATGACGAGGGCGTAGGGACCGATCCACATAGTTGTGCGTTGGATAGGGAGGCGGCGCCAAGCGGTGGTAGAGGCAGCCCGGGGTCATGGCAGAGGAGAGCAGAGGAGGCCACAGGCACAAGAGAGGCCGCGGTAGAGGGAGAGGGAGATGAGGGAGGTGAGACCCCCATATCCACAGAGGCCACCATCACCTGATAAGGGCAAGGGTGTGGACATTGGCGAGAGTAGCGAGATGGCTACTCTTCGGGCAGAGAGAGATCGTCTGCGAGCTCAGGTGCAGACGTTACAGGATGCAGCTACACAGCACCAGGCTGAGGTGTCGTAGCTACGAGATGAGAATGCTCATCTCAGGGCACGAGGCGAAGGGGTGAGCACTCAGGAGCTGATGCGGTCGATTTCTCAGACCGCATTCTATCAGGCGCTATACTACCAGGCGATGCCAGAGGGCCAAAGGATACAGGTGCCACCTGCCATAGCAGATCCTATCAGGACAGGGTCGACGAGGAGCTCATCCCGGTCGACGACGAGGACTCACAGTACCACACATACTGCGATGGGACCACCTCGTCCTCCGTAGGGTGGGGGAGGAGATGAGGCCAAGAGCTCTAGAGGCTCTCGAGGCTAGAGGGCGGGATACTGCCACTGATATTGTATTATACTTGTATTGATAGAGGATTGAGTATTCCGAGGTACAGATTGTGGCATACCAATCCAGTGTTGATGATGTATATATTCTGTTGATATATATAGATGAGATATTTTTGATCATATGACTTGTCTTATGTGATGCTTATGATGCTTTTTATGTTTGATTGATTGATTGAGTTGATTGATGTAATGATTTGATGATTCATGTAATTATGTCATTTTGGAAAATATTATAACTTAGATGTCATGCTTTAAATATTTTAAATGAAATAATCTGATGTAAAAAATTTATTGGTTGTAATGAAATGTGATAAAAATAAAAAGAGATTTCTAACAATAATTTCAAAGGACATTGTCGCTATTATAGACCATTTCATGGAGTCGCTGCTCACTCGGTCGTCAAGCTAGTCCCAGGATAGAAATATTGTTAAAATAAAAGAGTGCTTAAGAGACTGTCTTAAGACTTTGTTGTGATGATGCAAATGATGATGATGATGGTTTGCTTTCAGATTTCCATAAAAATATTATGCATGAAATATTGTGAAATGATTTTTGCTAGGCATAAATTCTTAAGTGTGATAAAATTTGTGAATAATTCCTTAAGAATTATACCATCATTGCAAAATGCAAAGGTGACATAATGACATAACATAGTAAAAATGTATTTGCTTTCGCAAAAGCATAATTTGTGCAAAATGAAGTCATATGTTTTGTATGATCTTTTATAAATCAGGAAATAAAATTGTTACAATGGTTTGCGCTAGGCATAGAATATGTAGGTATAGACTTATACCATCATCGCGAAGATCAAAGAAAGGATAGTTTTATTGCATGATTAATTTTTGATGAACATAAAATATGATAATGAGGACTTGCGCTAAGCATAAAATTCCAATTTTGGTTTTGAAACTATACCATCGTTGCGAAAGTCGATAAGATATATATGATATGTTTTGATTGAAATTTTTGATTTTTTCTATTATATAGTTATCTTTGTGGTAAATAATTGTACTTGGTTTATTCCAAACAAGTTTGCAAAAATAATATTTCAAAGTATTTTGAAGACAAAAAGTTAGATTTATAAGGAATCCCATGTGCATAAGTGAATTCATTGCCAATCTTGATTTATCATAATGATAGACAAAATCTCTCAAATACAAATGTGTGTGCAATTGCATTGTTCATTTACCAGTTTTGAGCAAGATACTATGATACAAGTGATTTGAAGAAACCAAATAAGTGTTCATTAACCATGATGTAGATGCATATAACCATACTAGGCTACTATGTAGATCGGATTATCAAGAGCTAGCTAATCCATAAGTAGACATAGGTCTGTACAAAAGAAGGTTGCTAATGTGACAGACATATCGCCACGCTAGGAGTTACCCAAGGCCAAGCGGGTTGGGCACAAACCACCTGTTATGGGGCTTACCTCACGATTTTCGAATAATTGAGAATTCCGGGATTCAAGCTCATTCACCCTTCTTTTCTTTTCAAAGGGTAGGGAAAGGGATTTTATTGCTTTTCTTGCTTTCTTTTGAACTTTGCTTATTTTTCTTTTTATATTTCTTTTGCTTGATAATGCTTGGAACATTGCTGACATAACATTTTTCTTTTTTCTTTTTCTTGAATTTTTCTTTTCTTTTTCTTTTTCTAGGGATACTTGCTCAGATTAGCTGTAGAGCAAGGGATTTTTATTCTGGGTAGGGGTGAGCTTGTCCTTTTTACCAATTCTCAAAGATTCTAGACCATGTGCATGATAGGATAGCAAGGTAAACTTTTCACTCAAGAAATTAGTTCTACTATGTAGCAAAACATGGAAATTACAAATATAATCATTTCATTGTGAAAATATGTGCTTGGTTTAAGTAAATAACAAGATCAATTCTCTATGCTCAAACTTTATTTAATTGAATTTTGTGAACTTTGATATAAGAGAGATTAGTAATCATGCCAGATAAAATCAAGATATTTATTGTGTGAGTGTGCAAGTGAGGGATGCCAAATAAATGCTAGTTTTATCCAAAATAAGTTGAAACATAGAATTGCAATAATTGTAAGAAAATAATGATTTTGAGAAAGTTTTGAGAATGTTGACTCTCTCTTTATTCTGTATATTGTTTTGGTTTTGAAAGAGTCAAGCATATAGCTGTTTTTGGATTTTTATGTTGATTTTTGTTTTGGAGCAAAAGGAACTTTACAAGTGCTTTTAAAAAATGCAATAAATATTTTTGAAGATTTTATGAATGTTTTTGAGGTTTTTGAATAAATTGAAAGAAATACACGATAATGATTTTGAACAAATATATACATGGATGAAATGACCAAATTTATGCATAATAACGTTTGAGATGTAAAATATTCATGGGTTCTTTAAGTTCTTTACCATCTAAGGTAGATAATTTATACGCTCCTGATTCAAATTTTGCAGTAATGATGTACGGTCCGAGCCAGTTGGGCTCAAATTTACCTTTAAGTTCTTTAGTTGCATTTGTATTTTTTTGATTTTCCTTTAGAACAAGGTCGCCAATCTCAAAAGATCGATGACAAACTTTCTTATTATATGCTCTTTTAAGCTTGTTTTGGTATGCACGGAGATGCTCTAAAGCATTGATGCATTTTTCATCTAGGAGTTCCAACTGACTGAGTCTGCCAATGCGATATTCATCTCCTACTTCGGTGTCTTGAAGTAGCAGAGCCAAAGAAGGAACTTCCAATTCAAATGGAAAAACTGCTTTGGCACCATATACCAAAACAAATGGTGAAGTGCCCGTGGGGGTTCGAACACTAGTTCGATAAGCCCACAAGGTCGGATATAATTGAATATGCCAGTCACGGCCAGTTTTATTGACTAGTCTTTTGAGAATTTTGATTAGAGTTTTGTTAGAAGCTTACGCTTGACCATTACCCTGAGGATAATAGGGAGTAGACCAACGATGTTGAATCTTATATTTTTAACATAATTTTTTAACATCTTTATTTTTGAACGGAGTTCCATTGTCAGAGATGAGATTTGCAAGAATTCTGAACCTGCAGATGATTTGATTAAAAATGAATTTAGAGACCTGTGAACCAATGCAGGAAGCTAAAGGCATAGATTCAACCCACTTTGTGAAATACTTAGTGGCGGTTATGATGAACTTATGTCCATCAGAAGACATAGGATTAATTTTACCAATAATATCCAAGCCCCATTTAGAAAAGGGCCAAGGAGAAGAAATAGCCTGCAGCTCTTGTGCAGGCGCATGGACAAGGTCAGCATGTTTTTGACACTTGTCGCAATGGCACACATATTCATGTGCATTCGTTTCCATGGTAGGCCAAAAGTATCCTATCCGAAGGAGCTTTTTAGCAATGACGCTACCACTAAAGTGTCCTCCACAAGATCCATCATGGGCTTCACTCAAGGCTGATTTAGACTCTTCTAAATTTAGACATCTTAATAGGATACCTTCAAAATATCTCCTATATAAAGTATTTCCAATGATTACAAATCGACTTGCTCGTCGACGTAATAACCGACGCTGGTTGCGATTAGAATTAGCAGGGAAAGTCCCATTTTGGAGGAAATCAAATATGTCTGTATACCAGAGTTTAGGAGTAGTTTCCTTGATTAGAAACACATCCAAAGGCTCTAAGCATGACTTATGTGAAGCGGGTTCCTGGAGTCGACGAATGATGATAGTAGCATATTCGTCGTCTAACTCCAAGGGTAAGAGAGATGCAGCGGCGGCCATAGCATCAGCTGCACGGTTGCTAGTTTGAGGAATGGCTTCCAAGGTAACTTGATCAAACAAGGCCATTAGTTGTAAAACATAGGCCTTATATGGGCAAATTTTATCATCTCTGGTCTGATAAACTTCATTAATTTGGTTTATAACCAATTGGGAATCCCCAAAAACTAAGAGGTTTTTAATTTTAAGCGCTAAAGCAGCTCGTAATCCAAGGATTAGAGCTTCATACTCAGCAAGTATTGTTGGTGCAAGCAAAGGTTAGTTTGAAGGACGAGAGGAATAAGATGTTTTTGTGGGGATATTAAAATAATACCCGCACCTTGACCCCACTCATGCATCGGCCTCCATCAAAGTATAAGGACCATTGTTCAACAAGGTCTGCCTCTAATTGAAGGCATTCATCAGGAAACTCAATAATGAGGGGATGAGTAGACTCTAAGGGTGCAGCAGCTAATTGATCTGCTATGATTTGACCCTTAATAGACTTCTATCCTATGAAGGTGAGATCAAACTTGCTTAGAGCAAGAACCCACTTGGCTGTGCGACCCGATAAATAAGGTCGACTCATGAGATATCTTAAAGGATCATATTTTGCAATGACATACGTTTTTTGGCTAAGCATGTAATGTCATAATTTTTGCGTAGCAAACACGACTGCTAGACATAACTTCTCTAACGCTGTATAACGGGTTTCATAACTGATGAAGGTGCGGCTAATGTAATAATTAGCACATTCTCGTTTTTCATCATCAAGCTGAGCTAACATAGCTCCTAAGGCAAAATCTGAAGCAAAAATATATAGAAGAAATGGGCGATCAAATTTAGGCGGTGAAAGCACCGGAGGGTTAAGGAGATATTGCTTGAGAAGTTCAAAAGCTTCTCTACATTCTGTGTCCCAATTAAAGCGGACATCCTTCTTAAGGAGTTTAATAAAGGGACCAGTTTTTTCCGCCAGCTTATCAATGAAGCGACGGATAGCTTGAAGTTTACCTTGTAAACTTCGTAATTCAGATATATTAGTGGGTGCGGGCATATCAGTGATAGCCGCAATTTTGAGAGGGTCAATTTTGATACCACGTAAAGAAACTAAAACCCCTAATAACTTGTCGGATTTAACTCCGAATATACATTTTGTTGGATTTAATCGAATGAGATATTCTCGTAATCGATTAAAAACTTTTCTTAAATCGTCTAAATGCTGATCTTCAATAAGAGAGCGTGCTATAATATCATCTACATAATCATGTAGGATATCATGCATCATATCATGAAAAATGTAGGTCATAGCTCGTTGATAAGTTGCACCGGCGTTCTTTAAGCCAAATGGCATCACTTTCCAGCAAAATGTACCCCAGGGGGTAATAAAGGCTGTTTTCGCCTGGTCTTCAGGAGCTATCCTGATCTGATTATAGTCGGAGAATCCGTCCATTAAGGACATCATCCCACTCCCAGCAGTGAAGTCAATAATTTGATCCATATTTGGAAGAGGAAAGTCGTCTTTAGGGCATGCAGTGTTAATATCTCTAAAATCTGTGCAAACCCTAACTTTGGTGGCTTCTTTCTTGGTGACTGGAACTACATTGGAGATCCATTCAGCATAATCAATAGCTTGTATGAAGATAACATTCAGGAGTTTTTCTAACTCCCCTTTGACTAGCAGAGCCACTTTGGGATGCATTTTTCTAAGTTTTTGTTTAACAGGTTTAGCATCCGGATGGACCACTAGATGGTGCATGACTACATAAGGGTCTAAACCTGGCATATATTCATATGTCCAAGTGAAGACATCTTCATACTCTTTAAGAAATGCTATGTATTGTTTTTGTTTTTCTTGACTTAGTTCTGCTCCAATGTTGATTATGTGAGGGTTGTCCTCAGTTCCAATATTAATTTTAATGACATTTTCTACCTCCATGTGTAGATCTCTTTCAAAATTAGGTGGGGCGGGTGAAACGCCCAACTCTTGTAATTCTTGTAAAGTTAATTTAGATAATTCGTTCTGAGGGTCAGTGACCTCAAGTTGATCTATGGTTGGTATAGAACCATCAAAATAAAACCCATTGTACAACATCTCTTCAACAGAGACATCATGGAAGATATCTCCTTCCAACTCTTCATCGGGGTCAGTAATCATTTCAGGGTATGCTATGGATAGCATGTTGCATGAAAATGACAGATTTTTAAGAGGCAAATCAACATGTCTATCCAAATAGTCTTGATAGCATATGAGATGATCATCATCCTAAAAAGGAAAAGGTTGACCCTTACTAGGTAATAGGCCCACACCACATCGGGTAGGCCATGGTTCTACCTCGAAAGGTTCTTTCATGCCATTTTGGAAAGGTCCTAAGCCTTTCCATTTATATCCCATTTTAAGCATCATGGGTTTAGCTTTAATATAATCGTTGGTAAAATAGCACCGAGCATATCCATCATGATGGGTTTTGATATTCTGAGGGATTCTTCCCCAGTCATATCCTTTGTAAATGAAGGCACAACTCCCGACTTGGTAAGTACTTCCCATAGGTTGTGGGAGGCCCAAAGTACGAGGAGATGGCGGCAATTGATTTAAAAGGTTTGAATCTTGCATGAAAGCATTCATTTTTTCTGATATTAAGGTTGTAGATAAATCTGGTAAGAGATCATCAAAAAGGGCATAAGATGTAGAAGGATTATTACCTATGTCTTGAGATGTGGAAGGTATGATAGATGTGTCTATAGGTTTTGAATTTATGGGATTAGAACTTGAAGAATTGGTTGTAGTTTTAAGAGCTTTTTGAAGTTCTACAGTAATTTGTTTAGAAGGTGGTTGATCTATATGAGAAGATGAAGTTAATGGAGGAGGAATAGATGAAGTGATGGGTTTATATTTCACAGTTTTAGATGAAGAAGAACTAGGATATGTGGATGACAGAGCAGGGAAAAATTGCACTCCAACTGGTTCTGCCAATGCACACATATCAAAAGGTCTAGGGTCACCAAGAATAGTGACCAACTGATTTTTAAACTCAAACTTAACACATTGGTGTAAAGTTGATGGGACTGCTCGCATGGCGTTAATCCAAGGGCGACCCAAAAGTATATTGTATGATGCTGGGCAATGTACAATAAACACAGTTGTCTCAAGGGTTCTAGGACCACCTTGCAATGGGAGGGTAATGACTCCACACGTTTCTTGTGTTTCGTCATTAAAGGATTTGATAATCATATCAGTCTTCTTCATTTCATCACTTCTAAAACCAAATCGTTGGTAGAAGTCAAAGGTGCATATGTTTAGAGATGAGCCATTATCAATCAGGACTCGTTTGATAGCTACATCCCCAATTAAAGTCGTAATATACAAGGGATTATCCTTGTGTAAACTATGTTGTGGGATATCTTTATCCCGAAAGTCAATACAATCAATCTCTCGCGTGATGATAGTATTGGCCATAGCTTCAGGTTGGATGTTTTGAGGTACCATCATCTAGCTCAAAGTAAGCATCAATTCATCCCTATGGGTGGGAGAGGATCTTAATAAATCTAAAAGGGAGATTCTGGCGATGGTATTAGACAACTGTTCATTAATGCTGTAATGGGGTTTAGGTTGAACAATAGGAGCATTATTTCCTTTATTAGGATTTTTTAGAACAAATGGAGCTGGTCCATCGTTCTGGTTTGGTTCTTGTTGGGGATTTTGAGCTTGTTGTCGGGTGACGACTCCGATGGTACCTACAATGTTATAGTGATGACGTTGAAACGGTCTCGGTTGAGAGTTTATTGCTTGTTCATAAGGAAGGACTTCATTAGAAGAAGGTCGAGTAGTGACTCTTCTGGGAAATGGTTCTTCTGGAACATTAGCATCTGTGATAGGTTGAATAGGATCTGATTCATTTTCAGAACTATTCGATTGAATGGTGTCTACTTCACTTTCACTATCTGACTCTATATCGCTAGAATCAGAAGTTTGAAAATTATGTAAGGGCCTGGTTGTAACCAGGGATAAGGTTGTGTCGAATGTGTGAGAGTCCTGAACAGGTAATTGCCCGCTAATGGTTCCTACATATCGGGTAGGAGGGGGAACATTATGATGTTCAATTTGATTAGCTACCTCTTTACCATGTCTTGGTAAAGGGTGTTGAAATATGTCTAAAGTTTGATTGGCATTCTGATTTTGATTTTGGGGAACAGTATTTTGAGTATTATTAGGAGGGTTTTGTTTAGGTTGGAAGGCTTGCACTTCCATTTCATTATTGTCAATCAAATCTTGTATTTTATGTTTCAATCTCTTACAAGCGTTGGTAGAATGTCCAGGACCTCTATGAAAATCACAAGTGCAAATCAGCTCTATATCCGGGTATGCTTGGGTCAGGTTCCCGGATAGCTGGCAATTGGATTAAACCTCTTTCAAGAAGTTGAGGTAAAATAGTTGATAAAGGTTGGTTTAATCTAGTGAACTCTCGAGGAGGCTTATCAGGAGGTTTCAAGATGAATTTTTTTGTTGTTTTTGTTGCATTGACATTAGCAACATTTCTACTGTCAGTGACTCCATCACCGACAACCTGTTTGTTTTTATATTGATTTCTAGATGTTTTCTCATCATCCTTCTTTCTAAGTTGGCCTCTCCTAATGAGGGCATCTTCTACTCTTCGAGCTAAGTCTATAGCTTGATCGAAGGTAGTCAAAGTAGCTGTTGATAGTTCATAAGAAAGTTGTTCTTGTAAATTGTTAATGAAAATGTCTAACATTTCCCTATAGGGTAGCACAAAGTGCAGTTTTCCTGTCAATTGTCTCCATCTTGCTAAGAAATCAGCAAAACATTCGTCTTTATCTTGTTTTAAATTGTATAGGTCTTTAATAGTTACATGCCTCTCGATGTAGGCACTAAATTGATGAACAAATGACTCAATTGTTTCTTCAAAGTTTCTTAAGGAATGAGTGGGCAATTGATAATACCACTCTAACGCCATTCCACCTAAACTTTTGGGGAACATTTTTAGTAATAGCAAGTCGTCATGCAATATGTCGTGACATGCTATCCTAAACATGCGAAGATGTTCTATGGGATCTTCGGTTCCTTTATAGATAGGCAGGATGGGCATGGGAAAATGTTTAGGGTATGGTTGAGCTACCACTATGGGATCCAATGGTTGGCTACAAATCTCTCGATAATTATACGAGGGATGGTAGGGATCTATCTGGTCCATACGTGAAGCCAATTGTTTCACCATAGCTTCCAAACTACTAGTTTGCCCCCCATATTGATTCGGTGGGGCATTGCCATAAGTGTTATGGGCGTAGGATGGAGGAACATGCAGATTAGATGCCATGTTACTATTGTGTAAAATATTGGTAGGAAAAATATTATGGAGGATTTTTGAAGTTGGATTGTGTTGTATTGTAGATTGTTGAAAGTTTGTATTTGGCTTTGTTTTAGATTTTTGTCTATTTAAAGCATTTTGCTCAATAGTTTGGAGGAAGGAAGTAGTGAAGGGAATTTTCCTTTGTGCGGGAGTGATTTTAGGTTGAGTAACAGGTTGCTTAGGAGGTTGGGTGACCCGTTGTTTGGTCATGGCTTGGGCTATAGTGACCATATTCGCATTAGATGGTCCACCCTTATCACTTTCTTGATCAATGAAAGACAAGGGATTAGTTTGCATATCAAGCGCCCGTTCTAAGGTTGCTTGAGCATCACTAATTTCCCCTTTATCAATACGGACTGCCACATTAAGGACGTCGATATGTTGATTAAGAAATTTTTGAAAATGTTCTGCGTTGTCAAAAGTGATGCCTCCATTTGGAGCTATTCTAGGGGATGAAGATTCTTTAACACTTCCTTCTTGTTCCTTATCTTCACCTAAGTCTTCATCTGATTGTCCTAGAGTTTCACCTTCCGGATTTGTATCTCCAAGAAGGACATTTGGGTTTTCAGTTGTATTTTGTAGCCAATCTTCTCCTTCTCCTAAAATTTCTTTACCATTCCTAAGTTTAGTCATGGTGCTAAGTTTTGATTTCAGCAAATATATATATATATATATATATATATATATATATATATATATATATATATATATATGCAACAAATTAAAAGGTATATATTTATATATACCTAATGCAATATTGTAAATGAAATGTTTAAGTTTTTTACTATGTTCTTTGATTTTTTTTTTTTTTTTTGATTTTTAGTTTTTTAGTTTTTCTTTGAAACAATATAATAAAGACAACAAATGAAACAATAAATGCACATAATAATAATAAGGCTGAAAGTAGATGAACTAATCTTCTATGAATAACTTATGGATATCATTAATAGGTTCAAGCTGTTCAGGGGTCATGAAATGTTCTTCTTCAAATTGAAAGTTTTCTTTTAAGAATTTGATGAAAAGGGCTATGGTGATATTGTCTGTTTCAGATGCTTTGGTTGATAAAAGTAAAGCTCATGGCAATACTCTCGATATAGCACAGCTTGCGGAACTCTATTCCATCTTTCCCTATCTGTGAGAACAACTTCTTGGTCCTCTACAAGGCCTAGGAAACGGTGTACAATGTCTGCATTCTCGAGGTATTCCTCGAAGCTGAACAACTCTGAAGATACTAAAGCTCTCCTATAGGCTAACCACCTATGGCAAGCTCTCTAAAGTTCATGATAGAACACTAATTGATGAGGATCCAGGATTCTATCCAAGACTAGCCTCTTAATCTGTTTAAGTTGTGTAGACCTAGATGAAATGATACTAAGTCTCCTGATAAGCTCGTCCCACAAGGATTGATTTCTACTTGTTTCAGGGATACTAAGGACAGAATTAACTTCTATGGCTGCTAATTGGTTTACTACGTTTATAGTAACTGCTAACCTCTTTTTAGGAGCTACCATCTAAACATGATTTTGAACCTTAAATTTTTTAAAATGCATCTAAGTTTTAGTTGTTCTAATTTTTTTTTTGTTTTTGTTTGCTTTTGCTTTTGTTTTCAAAAGGTTATGATGCATTTCACGTCGGGTTCACCAAAATGTATCGCTCCAAATTTTTCGCATCCCTACCTTCAGGCTATTGGATCCGCGTCCGGAAGGAGGATGGGAAAAGGATGGTGTGGTACCTCGGACGAGAGGACTTCACGAAGGTCCCGCCTCTCAAGGGAGGTGTATTTTGGTGATTTTTCGATGGATGGTGGGTTCACCAGGAAACATTTGGCGGCAGTTTCCACGCCTAGGTTTTGGGAATGAGTTTTGATGAGTTTGTTTTATTTTTAAACATTCATCCTAGGTTTGGCCGAATGATTCTAACTTAAACTACATGAAAATGCAATTTAAATGCATACAACAAACATAAAAGAAAGCAGAAACAGAGAATTTGTAGGAGGCCAATGAAGATTACCTGATTCAGAAATCTGATGAAGTTTCTGATTACGTGTAATAGTCTGGATCATCTGCAATTCAACAGGATCGCCTTCAATTTGATAAAATCTTCTACACTGATAGGATCGTCTGCAATCTGACGAATTCATCAGACGAATTCATCAGAGACCTGCAAAACAGCAAACAGATGCGAAATACAAGAAATTCTATTTTGTAAACAGGGGCAAACTATATGAAAAAGTAATATGAGTATTGAACAATATACAAGAACAAAAGTAAATGCAAATCAATGTGTTCAGATAGCAGAATATGATCTTAATATGCAAACTAGACAAAATGGGTGAACTCCAGATGCAATATAGTATAAAAACTGAATAGACAATCTAATTTATAGCATAAAATGACAGAGAAAAGAGAAAGAAAAGCAAACTCCAGGCACTGATTGCCTCGATGTGTGCTGTAGTCGAAATCGTCTCGCATCAGAATGAGATCATCTCGAATTTGATGAGATCGCCTCCGATCTTGACAAGTTCATCGGCTGCGATAGATGTTGGCTTCGGCTGAAAACCAATGGTGTACCTATAATAAAATTAATATAGGACTAGTGCAAGAGCAAATTTGAAGTGTTTTAGCGCATAGGGAGTTGATTTACATAAAAATTCAGCCAGGGGTTGGGGAAGGAAAAGTTTTAGAGTTAAATAGGCATAGGATAGTTGTTGGGAGGTTGGAGATCATCCCAATTTGGGAGATCTCCAATGGGGGAAGGGTCCCAATGGCGCAGACATGCTTCTGCCCGGATTGGAGACCCGTTGGAACGGATTCCAACTATGCAAATTTAGTTTTGTGACAAAATCGTCTGGACGTTCTAGTCCAGACGAAATCGTCAAATCTGGGGCGATATCGTCTGATCGGAGACGATATCGTCAAATGGTCAAAACAACTGCTAAAAATGGCGTAGAAAAAGAGGAAACGGGTTTCTCGGCGGTTAACGGACGGTTTGGGAGGTTAAATTTGAATTTAAATTTATTTACTAAGGTGAATGTAATTATTCTAATTTTACTGCGCCAATTTTAGGGTGCTACATCCCCCCTTAATTGCAAAAAACGTGCAACTAAAGAATCTTGTTTACAAATATTACCTCTTAGGAAAATTTACACCAAAAAAACTCCCCCTTCTGTTACAAGTACTTCAAACAAAGAGTTTGCTATTTATGAAGCCTAAAAAAGAGATATAAACACCCCTTTACTTCAAACAAAAACTTATGCTATTTATGAAGTCAAAAAATAAGTTGTGGAATTGTGCTTGCCTAGGATGAAAAATTTGTGTCCCTTACAAAATGATAGGAGCCATGAGAACTTTGTGTGCTCATTCTGAACCAGAATCAGAAGCAGAAAGAGACACTTCACTAGCAACTTGGCCTCTGTGATGTGCCTTTTCCATTTGAGTTTTTCTTGTTTGGAAACTAACATTGTTTGGTGTCATGGTTGTTCATGTTACAATTTTTCAAACAATGGCACCGTAAAAAAAATCCCCCTGAATTATAAGGACTTCAAACAAAATAATTGCTTTTTATGAAGCCTAAACAAATCCCCTTCTTTTCTAGTTTGAAAATAATTTTCTAATGTTTTAAGAAATCAAATTAAAGTTTAATTAAATAAATTATTTGTTAAAAGAAAAAGAATATAAAATTTAAATAAGCTTTTCTTTTAAAAAAATAATTCAAAATTTAATTAAACTAAAAAATAATTAAAAAAAATTAAAAAGATTAATCAAACTTAAAAAAAATATTACCTCGTGGGAGGTGGGGTCGAAGGGAGTCGAACCCTCAACCTTTGGCCTCGAGTGCCTTAGCGCCCGGCCACCAACCGGCTATGCTATCGCGCTAGCTGGTTATAAGGATAAAATAACCCTTATTTGAAGACTACTTCATCTTCACTTGAGGGGAGCGATCGGCGTATCCTCCACTCGTTGGGTGGCTATGCGATGGTGGTGTTGGCTCCCGACTAGCTGCCTCCTCGTTGTTTCTGCATCGTTATGGCTCCTCCAGGTGGCCACTATACACTGGTGGCATTGTTCTGCGATGCTACCTCCTATCAATTTAGTGCTCCTCCAGTAATGACAACGGTGTCTCTTTCGTGCTGGTGGTGACCTCCGAGCGATGGAAAGCGCATTTTTTTTTTTTAACAAAGGGATTTCGTAAACTAAAAAACATCCAAGATTTGGGACAAATTGTCTAATGTTGTCTACGTAGAATTGAGGGTAAAAAAAACTAGATGCTATCTGCTATTGATCAAGATATGCGCATAAAAGTTTGATGCCAAAAAATTTGATCGATTGATGTCAAAACTGGATCATAGTGATGTCTACAAATGTCTTGCGATCATGCAGCTCCAACTGCAATGGAAAGTGCTGTAATGGTCATCAAGGCAAGATTGCCCACCAAAAACTATGCAATGAAATACCTACAAATTGGGATTAAAACGAGCGGTAATATGTTTAAAATAGATTGTCTACGGGTGTTACATACTCAATGGGCTCGTTGTCCCTTCTGCATTCAGTGATCATCTAATAAATCTCACGCTAAATTTTCTTCTGCAACTAGGATCTATGCTCAATAGACTTCCACTTTGCAATGTTGTTCCTAGGTTATCTTGTTACTAAAACAAACAATTGAGGGGGTTTTCTCCTCGTTTTACAACGTCATCACTTAGCCTATAGCAGGACGTGTGATTCCTCCACACTGGGATAAATATCCCACATACAACATATAGGGTAACTGTCAGTTGTTTAAAAATAAATGAGCACTGATTATATAATGTCCACCTTATGGTGGATGTCACCTCTTTGTAACATTTTGTTGGCCATAGGTCTGTTAGGAATCACCCACATCTAGTCTTAGGTTAGAGTCTCGCTACCCACATCCAGCCAGCTTAGGGTTAGCCAGTTCACCCGAATCACCCATATCTAGTCTTAGGTTAGAGTATCACTACCCACATCCAGCTAGCTTAGAATTAGCCACATCACCCGATCCATGTTTGTCAACCTTAGGGTCAATTACATCACCCTATCCATGTTCGTAAGCCTTAGGGTCAATTACGTCACTTGATCCATGTCCGCTAGCCTTAGGTTAGGTCACCTGTAGGTCTAGCCATGTCTGATCAGCTATGTTGTCCACCTGTTAGGTCTAGGTTTGCATCTAGGTATCTGTCTACTCCATCGCATTAGCATCCAATTATATTGGTGGTGCCATGTCTGGCTATCAGGGTGTCTGTCCAACCACATCAGGTTCCTCTATAAGTCACATGTAGTTTTTAGTTCCACTACATCTCCATCCGGGAGAATTGTTGTGCTATGTCAAGATGACATCAACTAGCTACTCCATGCCCCTGCCCAGATCCTAATAGTGCCACTACATCTCCATCCGATAGAATTGTCATGCTATGTCAAGATGACATCAACCAGTTGCTCCATGCCCCCTTATGGTGGATGTCACATATTTGTAATATTTTGTTGGCCATAGGTCCATTAGGAATCACCCGCGTCTAGTCTTAGGTTAGAGTCTTGCTACCCACATCCAACCAGCTTAGGGTTAGCCACTTCACCCGAATCACCCGTATCTAATCTTAGGTTAGAGTATCGCTACCTGCATCCAGCTAGCTTAGAATTAGCCACATCACCTAATCCATGTTTGTCAGCCTCAGGGTCAATTACATCACCCTATCCATGTCTGTAAGCCTTAGGGTCAATTACATCACCTGATCCACATCCGCTAGCCTTAGTGATGGGGATCTACAAATAGCTCACAACAGATTCTTAATTCTCATTCATTATAGTTGGAAATAATTTACAATAATGGCAGCAGTCTGCCATTTAAAACTCCTTCATCCTGAAAGATAGTTTATTTTCTTTTCTCTTACAGCATCTTCCGCCCAGGAAGAAAAATAGTCTAAACTGGTCCAAGAATCGCCCTCTTGCCTTCACGATTGCAACTATGGCTCAGCAGTTCTCCGACCCTTGTGCATGCCTTCGCTTCCCCTTTTAAAATCTCTGGCATGACTCTTTTTTTCATTTCATTTCTCATGCCTCTTCGTTGTCTTCGCTTTCGAACGCCTTTCTTTTCGACCCTTGATCTTCGTCTGCTTTCACTGCACCTCGGTGCCACGTGCTGTTCAGTGCTACCACTATAGGCTCTGTCCACCTGTCAACCATTGATGACGTTCGGTATACCACCGCTCGGTAAATTCCTCTGTAATGGCCCTTGTAACCGCCTGTGCTTTCTTTTCTTTCGTTGGTCACAAAAATGCGACATGTCGCGATATCGTGACACTTTCGGCTTCCCTGCCTTCCTGCCCTCTTCGAGTCATGAAAATGCGACATGTCGCGATATCGCGACACTTTTGATTTTTGGCCTTCTTGCCCTCTTTGAGTCACGAAAATGCGACATGTCGCGATATCGCGACACTTTCGGCTTCTCTACCTTCCTGCCCTCTTCGAGTCACAAAAATGCGACATGTCGTGATATCGCGACACTTTCAGCTTCTCTACCTTCTTGCCCTCTTCGAGTCGCGAAAATGTGACATGTCACGATATCGCGACACTTTCGGCTTCTCTACCTTCCTGCCCTCTTCGAGTCGCAAAAATGCGACATGTCACGATATCGTGACACTTTCGGCTTCTCTACCTTCTTGCCCTCTTCGAGTCACGAAAATGCGACATGTCGCGATATCGTGACACCTTTTCTCCCTTGCGCCTTCTCTCGTCCTTGGGTCACAAAAATGTGACATGTCACGATATCGTGACACCTTTTCTCCTTTGCGCCTTCTCTCGTCCTTGGGTCATGAAAATGTGACATGTCGTGATATCGTGACACTTTTTCTCCTTTGCGCTTTCTCTCGTCCTTTGGTCACGAAAATGCGACATGTCACGATATCGTGACATCTTTCCCTTCCGGCTCTTCTTTCTCCTTTTTGGTCATGAAATCGTGACATGTCACGATATCGTGACATCTTTCCTTTCTGCCTTCTCCTTGCCTCTAGGGTCGCAAAATCGTGACATGTCACGATATCGCGATAGTTTCCTTCCTTGCTTCCTTTCTGCTTCTTCGGTCGCGATTTCGTGACATGTCATGAAATCATGACATTTTTCCTCTACCTTTCCTGTCTTCTTTCGGTCATGATTTCATGACATGTCATGAAATCATGACATTTTCTCCTCTGCGCCTTTCCTGTCTTCTTTCGGTCATGATTTCGTGACATGTCGCAAAATCATGACATTTTTGCTCCATGCCTTTCCTGTCTTCTTTCGGTCATGATTTCGTGACATGTCATGAAATCATGACATTTTTGCTCCATGCCTTCTCTCTCCTTCTTGAGTCATGAAAACGTGACATGTCACGATATCGTGACACTTTTCTCTGTCGTGATATCGTGACATCAAGGCAAACACTTAGAAATTTTTTTGTCGATGCAAGATTGCTCTACTGCCATCGGATGCTCCTGCATCAGACACCCAGGGTGGATTGAGAAGTGTCCTTTACTTCTGTACTATTGGAGGAAGACCCAGGTGGTCGACCTCTATTTTTGACAACCAAGTTGCATCTTCGATAGGTCTGCCCTTCCACTTGACCAGATATTCAGAATACTGCCTGTTCTTGGTACTTCTGCCTGCTCGAGTGTCTAGTATTTCCTCGATCTCGTCTACTGCTGGAGTAGATGTTGGAATACTCCATAATTCTATACTTGGTGTCTCGCTACTGCCTCCTTCATGATACTCTACCAAATCTGCAATGTTAAAAATAGGTGATATGTTAAGGCCACTTGGCAATTCCACTTCATACGCATTGCCTGAATCCCATTTTCCTATAATTCGGCATGGTCCAAACTTCTTCATCTTTAGCTTGTTATAGGTTTTAGCAGGAAATCTCTCTTTTCTCAAATGGACCATGACTTCATCACCCACTACGAATTCCTTGAACCGTCGCTTCTGGTCTGCCCTTGTCTTATATTGGTTGTTCATGTTAGTAATGTGCTTCTTCACTTCTTCATGCACACTCTTCAGATGCTCTGCAAAGTCCTCAGCCTCGGCACTACACTTTTCCCCTGTATCCATCTTCCTCAACTCAGAAGCACTCCTTGGACTGCTCCCATATATTATCTGGAATGGAGATTTGTTAGTACTCCTATTGACAGAATTGTTGTATGCAAATTCTGCCTGTGGCAAAACCAAATCCCATCCCGTGGGCTTATCTCCTATCAAGCATCTCAATAGATTTCCCAGACTTCTATTCACCACCTCCGTTTGGCCATCAGTCTGTGGGTGGTATGCAGAACTGAATTTCAAATCTGTCTTCAATTTCTTCCACAAGGTCCTCCAGAAATGCCCAACAAACTTGGTATCTCTGTCAAAAATGATACTCTTTGGTAGACCATGAAGTCGTACCACCTCTTTGAAAAATAAACCTGCAACGTGAACTGCGTCACTAGTTTTCTGGTAGGGAATAAAATGTGCCATCTTTGAAAACCTGTCAACCACCATGAATATGGAATCATTTCCCCACTACGTCCTTGGTAGACCAAGAATGAAATCCATACTGATGTCCTCCCATGGTCTCTCTGGTATAGGTAATGGCTGATATAATCCAGTGTTCTGGCTCACACCTTTCGCCATCTGGCATACTCTACAGCTTTGTACAAACCTCTTCACATCTTGCTACAGTTGTGGCCAATAGTAGTTCTCACTAACCAGGGCAATGGTCTTGTCCCGACCAAAATGTCCAGCCAGACCCTCCATTGTGTTTCTCCTTGACTAGATTTTCCCTCATTGAACTCCTTGGAATGCATAATTGACTTCCTCTAAACAACATTCCATCTTGGATCAGAAAATCCAACCACTTGGTCCTGTCCAAAGTGACAGGTGCCAAGCAAGCCTTCCAGGCTTCTGCAAAATCAGGATCTTCAAGGTACAAACCCTTCAATTCATCAAATCCTACCACTTCCACCTTCATTTCTATCAACAAACACTGCCTTCTACTTAAGGCATCTGCAACTCTGTTTGACTTTCCGCTCCTGTGCTTCAACACAAAGGTATAACTCTGTAGAAACTCAACCCATTTTAGGTGCCTCTGATTTAGCTTCCCTTGGCTATTAATATACTGTAAGGCTTGATGATCAGTATATAGAACAAACTCTTTTGGCAACAAGTAATGTCACCACTTCTTTAGAGCCTGAACTATAGCATAAAACTCTTGATCATAAATTGAATACTTCTTCCTAGCATCATTGAGTTTCTCACTAAAGTAAGCAACAGGTTTACCTTCTTGACTCAAAACAGCTCCTATGGCACTACCACTAGCATCACAATCTACCTGAAATACCTTATTAAAATCTGGAAGTGCCAAAATAGGTTGCTCTGTAACCTTCTTCTTCATCATATCAAAGCTCTTATCTGCTCCTAAGGTCCACTTGAATTCTTTCTTATCCCCTCTCATTGTTTCTATAAGGGGTGCACAAATACTGCTAAAATTCCTAATGAATTTCTTGTAAAAACTTGCTAGACCATGAAATGATCTTACCTCAGTCGTGCTTCTCGGAGTAGGCCATTCAATGATAGCTCTCACCTTTTTTGGGTCCATTTTTAGACCTTCGGCTGAGATGACAAATCCCAGGTACACTAACTCTTTCTTCATGAAATTACACTTCTTCAGATTTATTAACAACTGCTCCTCCCGCAGCTTCTCAAAAACCCTTCTGACCTGCATCAGATGCTCTTCCAGGGTTCTGCTAAATATTAAAATATCATCCAAATAGACAATGATGAATTTGCCTAAAAATTCTTTCAATACCTCATTCATCAACCGCATGAATGTGCTTGGTGCATTGGTTAGCCCAAATGGCATGACCAACCATTCATACAAACCTTCTCTGGTCTTGAAGGTTGTCTTCCATTCATCTCCTTCTCTGACATGAATCTGATGATAACCACTCTTCAGATCAATCTTTGTGAAGTACTTGGCTCCACTCAAACAGTCCATAATGTCATCCATCCTTGGCAATGGAAATCTGTACTTTATGGTGATCTTGTTAATGGCTCGAGAGTCTGTACACATTCTCCACTCTCCATATTTCTTTGGTGCTAGTACTGCAGGTACTGCACATGGACTCAAGCTCTCCCGAATCAGTCCCTTTTTTAGCAACTCTTGGACTTGCCTGTTCAGCTCTTCAGTTTCTGTAGGAGTCATTCTATGTGCTGCCTTATTGGGTAAACTAGATCCTGGTACCAAATCTATATGGTGACTGATCTTCCTCACTGGTGGTAAACCCTCAGGCACATTATCAGATACAATGTCTTGAAATTCTTCTAACAGTCCTAAGACTTCTACAGGGGTATCCTTGCATTCTTCCTTCCTAACTCTAGGAATTAATGCATAGCACATATGCTCATGCTTTAAACTATCCAAAAATCTTCCCCCTTCAACTAAACAGATTCTAGAGCTGCTACATACCTTTTCACCCACCTCCTTCAAGGGCTTCAGCTTATGGCGCACTCCATTCTTCGTCACTGAGTAAGTGTTGGCGTGACCATCATGCACTGCACACCGATCAAACTGCCATGGCCTTCCCAACAACAAATGGCAAGCATCCATAGGCAGGATGTCACACAGGACCTCATCACAGTACTTCCCAATATTAAATTTCATCGAGCATTGCTCACTGACCAAAGCCCTATGGTCCTTCTGTAACCACGCAATCCGATATGGATGCGGGTGTCCCCTTCTCTTTAACTGTAACTTGGTAACCATTTCTTCTGAGACCAAGTTATCAGTACTACCATTATCTATAATGATGTTACAGACCTTACCCGAACTTCTGCACCTTGTGCGAAATAGGCTCCTTCTCTGGTCTGATCCTTTCTCCTCATTCAACAGGGTCCTCCTTGTAACCATAACTTCTCCTCCCTCTGCCTCCTCAGAATGTTCTGATTCAGCACCTTCATCGGCTACAGCAGCTCTGGCAGGACCCTCAGGTCTCTTATTCATCCCTTCTCGATGTTGTGGACACTCGTATGCTCGATGTCCTTCTTCGCCATAGTGGAAATAGGTTCCATGAAATCCTCCCCTTCCAAATCCATGTCCAGATCTACCTCTCCCCCTTGGGTAACCATTGTTCTGATTACGGGGTTGGTAGGTGTTCCCCTCTTCCTGATCCTGGGTATTACTGGTTTCACCAGCCTTCTTCTGATCCTTATATTTTTCTCCACTGGTCCTTCCACCAGTTCTTCCCCCATGACCTCTTCCTCTTTGCTTACCCTCAAACCGTCTATTCAGCTTCTCTTCGACTTTGAGGGCAAACTGGTAAGCATCCTCGATGGTGCTCATCCTAACCAGACTCAACTCTTCTTGAATACTGGTTCTCAACCCATTGATGTAATGGGCCACCTTCTCCCTGTTAGCCTCTGCATGGCCAGTTCTGATTGAGATCTGGTAGAACTCCTCTGTATATTCTTTGATAGATTTATTTGACTGTCTCAAACTCTGCATTTTTCTCAATAGGTCCAATTCGTAATCTACAGGAATAAACTGTCTCTTCAACTTCTCTACCATTCGATCCCATCTGGTTATCTTTTCCTTTCCTCCTCTATTTCTTTCTAGCTACACTTCTTTCCACCATATGCAAGCATGGCCTTTCAACTTTGTTTTTGCAAACTTGATCCGATCTGGATCTACAACCTCCTCATACTCAAAATATTCCTCCATATCATTGATCCAATCAATTAACTCCTCTGAATTGAGACTCCCAGAATACGTGGAGACATCAAACTTTGTCTTCTTCCCGATCCGAGATATAGCCTTGATTAATCTGGCTTCTACAGGATCCGTTGCTTCTTCTACAACCGATGGTTCATCAACCTCCCAAGCTTCATCTTCACTATGGTCCTCTCTCCTTGGTTCAACCCCTCTTCGCAACTCCTCTTGCAGAGCTTGCACTTGCCTCTGCAAAGCTCTAAAATCTTCTTCAGGTACCACATTCCTTCCACCACCATGGTTTCTTCATGGAGGCATTCTTCCTCACTCTCTTCTCACAACCCTTCCACAGATCCTGGTGCAAACTACCTCACTTTCGGTGATCTGCTCACACACTCAGGAACTCCCACTCTGATACCACTTGATGGGGATCTACAAATAGCTCACAACAGATTCTTAATTCTCATTCATTATAGTTGGAAATAATTTACAATAATGGCAGCAGTCTACCATTTAAAACTCCTTCATCTTGAAAGATAGTTTATTTTCTTTTCTCTTACAACATCTTCCACCCAGGAAGAAAAATAGTCTAAACTGGTCCAGAATCACCCTCTTGCCTTCACGACTACAACTATGGCTCAGCAGTTCTCCGACCCTTGTGCATGCCTTCACTTCCCCTTTTAAAATCTCTGGCATGACTCTTCGTTTCATTTCTCGTGCCTCTTCATTGTCTTCGCTTTCGAATGCCTTTCTTTCCGACCCTTGATCTTCATCTGCTTTCACTGCACCTCGATGCCACGTGTTGTTCAGTGCTGCCACTGTAGGCTCTGTCCACCTGTCAACCATTGATGATGTTCGGTATACCACCGCTCGGTAAATTCCTCTGTAATGGCCCTTGTAATCGCCTATGCTTTCTTTTCTTTCGTTGGTCATAAAAATGTGACATGTCACGATATCATGACACTTTCGGCTTCCCTACCTTCCTGCCCTCTTCGAGTCATGAAAATGTGACATGTATATCTACACTTTTCTTCTCCTCTTGAGTCAAAAATGTGACATGTCACGATATCGCGACACTTTCGGCTTCTCTACCTTCCTGCCTGCTTCGAGTCACGAAAATGCGACATGTCACGATATCGCGACACTTTTGCTTCTTACCTTCCCTCTTTGTACCTTTTCCTTCTCCCTCTTCGAGTCAAAAATGTGACATGTCGCGATATCATGACACTTTTGGCTTCTCTACCTTCCTGCCCTCTTTGAGTCACAAAAATGCGACATGTCACGATATCGCGACACCTTTTCTCCCTTGCACCTTCTCTCGTCCTTGGGTCATGAAAATGCGACATGTCATGATATCGTGACACCTTTTCTCCCTTGCGCCTTCTCTCGTCCTTGGGTCATGAAAATGCGACATGTCACGATATCGCGACACTTTTCTCCTTTGCGCTTTCTCTCGTCCTTTGGTCACGAAAATGCGACATGTCACGATATCGTGACATCTTTCCCTTCCGACTCTTCTTTCTCCTTTTTGGTCATGAAATCGTGACATGTCATGATATCGTGACATCTTTCCTTTCTGCCTTCTCCTCGCCTCTAGGGTCACGAAATCGTGACATGTCACGATATCATGACAGTTTCCTTCCTTGCTTCCTTTCTGCTTCTTTGGTCGTGATTTCACGACATGTCGTGAAATCGTGACATTTTCTCCTCTGCACCTTTCATGTCTTCTTTCGGTCATGATTTCGTGACATGTCACGAAATCATGACATTTTCTCCTCTACGCCTTTCCTGTCTTCTTTCGATCGTGATTTTGCGACATGTCATGAAATCGTGACATTTTTGCTCCACGCCTTTCTTGTCTTCTTTCGGTCATGATTTCATGACATGTCATGAAATCATGACATTTTTGCTCCATGCCTTCTCTCTCCTTCTTGAGTCATGAAAACGTGACATGTCACGATATCGCGACACTTTTCTCTGTCGCGATATCGCGACATCAAGGCAAACACTTAGAAAAAATTTGTCGATGCAAGATTGCTCTACTACCACCGGATGCTCCTGCATCACTTAGGTTAGGTCACTTGTAGGTCTAGCCATGTCTGATCAGCTATGTTGTCCACCTGTTAGGTCTAGGTTTGCATCTAGGTATTTGTCTACTCCATCGCGTTAGTATCCAATTATATTGGTGGTGCCATGTTCGGCTATCAGGGTGTTTGTCCAACCATGTCAGGTTCTTCTATAGGTCACACGTAGTTTTTAGTGCCACTACATCTCCATCCGAGAGAATTATCGTGCTATGTCAAGATGACATCAACTAGCTACTCCATGCCCTCGCCCAGATCCTAACAGTGCCACTACATCTCCATCCGAGAGAATTGTTGTGCTATGTCAAGATGACATTAGCCAGCTGCTCCATGTCCCTGCCAAAATCCTAACAGTGCCAGATATTAAGAACTGTGCCATTGGTCTAGTTATCCCCACATTTTCCATGTGGGTGTGTACCCAGTTCACCAATGGTACGTAGACGTCCCACCTTAGGTTATGTCTATGCAGTTGGTCAACCACTTAGATAGCTATCCAATAGTCCAATGTCTAGTAATATTGGTTGTTGTGTACAATGATCAAGGATCCACGTTCTATTCAAATCGAGCGATTCTTAGGAAAAGTACCCATGACTTGTATGCTCTCAGTTCTCGAAAAAAGTTCCCATGACTTGTATGCTCTCAGTTCTTGGAAAAAGTTCCCATGACTTGTATGCTCTCAGGCTACAATAGAGATCCTAGAGGCTCTGATACCATGTAAGCAATTGAGCATGATTAACATTGATCAAACATTGTATAAATACTACAATAGTGGCTTAGATTAGCCCCTAACCAATGGAGCTAACTAGCCTACTTAGGTAGGAGTTATAACTAGCATAACAACATGCCCAAATAATGGAATAACAAACTATATGCCTATAACATACGCTAATAAAAGACACCATAAAACAAAATAAATAAGGAAATCTATTATATTATATATACCTTTGTCTTCTTTTGATTACAATCAGACCCACAAGGGGTCATACAAATGTATGAAAGGGATGGGTCCCTTTTTCAAAGTGTAATGGTGCATGTGTCTTCTCTTTGCTACACCATTGGATGGGAAGGTTTCTTGTGACTATCACTTCACTGGATTTGATTCCATTGGATCTAATGTATCTACATCTATGTCTAGATCTAAGTCCACTAGATCTAAGGTATCTACGTCTATGTCTACATCTGGATTCCAACCATCAAGGGTGCTAACAACTAATTTTTTTGGCTATTTGGATGCTAGACGACTGATAACTAAGACCTTTTGAGATCATATGGTTGAGAGTAGAATTATCTTGTTATTGTGAAAAGTGGGATCTATTTGTGGATTTGTGTACTTGCATCTGAATCTACTTGTTAGATCTGTGTACCTGTGCATAAGTCAATTGCAAATATATCATTAGTATATGGTGGGCCTCCCAAAGTGAGGCCTAGATTTAAAAAGGTAAACCAAAATAAATATATATTAAATGAGTGTGAAATGGATGCAAGGAACGTAAAATAGACCAATACTACCTTCTTATATTGTTGTTGCTATTGCAATGTTACATCGTGTTATTGCATCATGTTGGGTTATTCCATGCTATTTTTTAGAAATCTATGCATGGATTGGATGTTGACCATATAGGGCTAGAATACCATAAACCAAGACAATATAGGGTCAAAAAACCATGTGTTGTGGTGTTTAGTTATCACTAAAAGCTATATCGGTGCCTACAAAATATTATGGTCGATGTTTGGCACATGATAGGGATGGTTGTGTTGAGTGGTATTTTCACCCGATTGTGAAAACACACTCTCCGATAGGATTTGGGTTCTAAATCCTCTGCTTGCAAAGAAACAATTTCTCCAAGGTTCCTGTTATGTTAGCATTCTGCATCTGTGTATTAATAATCTCAAATAAAGATATTTAATTAAAATGCTTGGAACACCTTAGTGGTTGCAAGTAACTAAAAACAAGGGGCACTGTGGTTTATTTTACTATGAAATTTAATGATTGTTCATTGAACCCTGATAAAGTAAATGTGATTTGATCCTCATATGACCATGCTGTAACTTCAAAATGAAATTTAATGAAATGCCATAAATGAAGGAATTATTTATGGATTTTGAAGTTTTTTAATTTTTTAATTTTATTTTAATGCTTGAAAATAAAATTGGAGCTTCTAAAAATAAAATGCAGCAAGAAGAAAAATAAAATGTAAAAGAAAAGAAATTTAAAATTGCATTCAGTTTGATGCTATCCCGTCCTGGCAAAATCGAAGATGTGAGGTTTCCATGCATGCAACCTAACCTATTGAACTTGCAAACATGCACAATCCAGATAAGTTAAGTGCTGGTCTCTAGGGTTTACTGTTATTTTTTAGATTTAGACATTCGCATGAAGCAACCAAGAGAACTTGCATTAAACTTCATCTATAAGCCTAGAAATCTGAAAAAGGGAAAGATAAACATTAAAACATGCATGCAAAAAATAACTCCTTCTTTCTTGCCAACAAGATGCAAATTTCTGAACACTCTGCATTAATAATATGTCAAGTTACAATGGCAGCATCTCTGGTTTTCTCAAAACCAGAAAAAGGAAGGAAAACAGCCTCAAAGCAGGCCCAGAATGACCCTCTGGCCTCTAGCACTGCAACTCTGCTCCAGCGGTTTCCGACCCCCCTATATGTCCCGTGCTTCTGCTTTTAAAGCATGGCAATGCTTTCTATTTCGGCCTGTGATGCTTCGTTTCATCTTCCCGATCGATTCGTTTCATATTCCCTTTCGAATTGTTCTTGAATTTATGCTTAATGCTGAAACGTTTGATAATATTCTATGCATGTAACGTTTTTGTAACCCTTATACATGTATGCCACGTGTTCTGCACTTTTTGCATCTTTCGTAATGGCTCCATGAAAATCGTGACCAAAAATAGCATGCAGCTTTGTCCGTCTTCCTAGCCGCGAAAACGTGACATGTCGCGAAATCGTGACATGTCGCGATATCACGACATTTTCCTATCAGCAGCCTTTCTTGCCATCGCGCCCAGCGAAAACGCGACATGTCATGAAATCACGATGCTTTTTTTTCTTCGTACCATTTGCCCTCAACCTGTCGTGAAATCGCGACGCTTTTCCACTTTGGGCACCTTCGTTGCAACCTATCACGAAATCGCGACGTTTTTTCACTTGAAGCTGTCCTGCGATGACATGTGATTTCACGATGCTTTTTTGCTTCATATTTCTCTCTCCTCTCTAGGCCGCGAAAATCAAACACGTCGCAATTTTGCTATGCTTTTCTCCCACCTGCTGTCGTTGACTGCGTTGACCACGATTTTGTGACATGTCGCGATTTCGTGACACCTTTTCATTTTCGGCCACGATTTTGTGACATGTCGCGATTTTGCGACATGTCGCGATTTCGCGACACTTTCATCCTTGTGCAATTTTGCCTTTTTCTTGATTTTTAGCATCTGGGTCACTGAGATCTTCTTTGAAAGCATGCAAAAAATGTGGGTCCCCAATTTTGGGGTGTGTTGTGGATCAGCCACAACAAATGGCGACTCTGCTGTCAAATGCTCTTGAGCATTTTAGTGAGAACCCAACCTGGAAACATATATAAACTCGAAAACATGCGTTAGCACATAAGCAATATAAACAAATGCCCAAAGATCAGAAGTACATGAATCATCAGAATCATCAAGTATTAGCTCAGTGTGTGCAATGTGTTTTCATTCCCTATCGTTTGAAATTGATCAACATTCCATTGTCAGTTTTACATGAATGCATATATGAGATTGTGAATGATTTGTGTAACCTAATGAATATGCTAGGAGATTTTGCTTTTATAAAAGGCATAGTCTTTCTTCTAGTATCATACACAAACATTCAAGATTGTCAAACCCTCTTAGGATCAACTATATGAATTGCTTTATTATATCCCAAAGTTGGTTATGAGTCCCTACTATCTTGAACCCATGTGCAAGTGAATGTGAAATCAGAACTTTGGGGAATCAGACTCCCAACCTAATCGAGATGGGAGTTTAACCCTATCCTTACTATTCTGATTTAGAATTCATTACCTCACTTTGAGCAAAATAATTTAACCAATTATGGAAGAAATGGTCATGCTAGTCTAACCCTTTGAACAATCAGTGGTCTTGTTTTTTAGACAAGACATGTTGCCATGCATGGGCATACTTAACCCCACAATCCAAAACTTATCTTCATTTCTTTGGACCTTGGGGATGACTACCCATCCTTTGCGAGAGGACAAGTAGTACGATCCTTCCAATCCAATATAAATATGAGATGGGAAAAATTTATTTTTTACTTCTTGGACCTTAGGGATGACTACCCATCCTTGCTAGGGACATGTAGTACGATCCTTCCAATCCAAACTTTAGATGTAAATGGAAAATATTAATTTTGTTGCTTAGACCTTGGGGATGACTACCCATCCTTTGCAGAGGACAAGTAGTACGATCCTTCCAATCCAAGATTTATTATGAAATGAGACATAGGAGCTTTGGGGAATCAGATTCTCAACCTAAGCGAGATGAGAATTTATGCCCTATCCTTACTACTCCATGTAGGTCAAATCAAAGCTTTGGGGAATTGGATCCTCAACCTAAGTTCGATGAGGATTTAGCCCTATCCTTACTACTCCGATTTTAGGCTTTAAGCTTTATGGAAATGGTCAAAACCACTTGTTTTAAGGATCATGTTGCATAAATAGGATAGACATGAAATACTTCTTTCGCCCAACCTTTTCTTCCAAGTTAGGTTTTGATCATTTTGCTCAAGATCCTTTTTAATGTATAAGACGTGCTTGGTTCTAGATATCTCAAGACTCAGTTTCCAACCTTAGGATTTTTCTTCTTATTTATGTGATAGCATAACCTTAAGAGGATTTGACACACTTTAATGATTTGTATTTGAAATGCATTTGCAACTAAGATGGCATGTATGTGCAAAGTGAGATGTAATATGAATGCATTGTCCTTTGAAATGCAGATGAAATATTGCCATATAAAACTGACTACTTCATGCATCACAAGTTTCAAACGATATTATTAAATTGTTTGTGTTACTTGTGGAGCTTTTACAAGACAATTCCAATGTTTCATATTCTCCCGATCTAGAACATAAGTTAGCATCTCAAGGCAACTTTTTCATCATCATTTTTTTTTTTTTTATATATAGACAAACAAAACATGTCAAATAAACACACAACTTTAAATTAAAACTTATTCAATCCAAAACCAAACTGCAATCCCAAAAATGAAAATTTGAAAACACAAACCAAAAACCAAAAACCAAAATCTATATACAAATGTACACTATAATACAAGATGATGCAAAGCTTGGCTTATCACTTTCCTGGATCCCACACATGATTAGAACATTTCAACAAAAATATAACATGATATGCATGCCAAATGTTGTGGGAATCCAACAAAAACAAGACAAGACCAAACAATGCAACAAATTTCCACTTGCCATGCTCACCATACCAATTTGATTTAGTTCCAATAATACTCCCATAGGTGAGCATCAAATTACTAGAATGATTAGACAATAAATGATTTTCAATTTTATCATGTCTATTCTTTAAAATGTAATCTTCATAATTCCCTCCTTGATTTAGAATTAGGCTATCCTTTTCAAATATGCAATTTTGTAAGTAGGAGCCTATTTCTACAAATTTCAAAGCCAAATCATTTTCCAAATTTGTAGGCCAATCAAATTTGTGTAACAATTTACAAGCATCTAGGATATTTACTAAATTAGGATCATTAAAAGTTTTTATCCTAGATTCAATTAATAATTGTTGATGAATTTGGTTTAACAATTCAAGTGCATCAACTTCTTTTCCATTCATTAAAACAATGTTATTAAAGGTGTGATTAAAAATTATACCTTGTTTTTCATTTACCTTTAATGACATTTCACCATAAACATTATTTAAATTCAAAATATGGTCATCCTTTTCAATCCTCAAACATTCTTGGTCAAAGTGTATGTCCCATAAGTAATCTCTTTGATGATCACTTCATTTGAGTTGCTTCCAATTGATCCATCTCTTTATCATTTGGTTCTAATTCTTTGTTCACTATCCATGGTATCTCTTCATTTGAATCCTCCAAATCATCATGCAAACTTGCATCCACACTTTCAATGAATTTATATTCAACATGATTACATTTTGTCCCCTTTTCAAATCTTGTGAATATGAGATCTTCGTATGATGTAGAAGGTTCAACATCCTGCATATCAAGTGAAATATGAGTTTCATCTATAGGGATGTGAGAAAAGAATGCATTATCATATCTCCCCCAACCATTGTAAAAATCGTCATCCAAATCTGTGAGATGAAACTCCATGGTATTTGTGACATGATCTTTTGATTCATTCATAAATTCTTTTTCTTCTTTGTCCTTGGCGATAGGATCATTATAATCTTCCAAAATTTGATGAGATTTGAAACCCTCTTCCAAAACATCCTCAAATTGTACAGGAGTTGTAATATCTTCCTTTGAGTAGGCAATTATATTGTCCTCGTATATCAATTGGCACACAAGTTTCATTAGTAGTTTTGGAATGAGTGAAGTCTTCCCACTTCTTCCAAGCATCATAATAATCATCTTTCAAAATCAAGTGGTGACGTTCAACTATTTCTTCAACATCTTCCAATTCATCAATGTGCTTCTCATCAAATTCATCTTCACCTTCCTTAGATGGTTCAATTATTTCCAAAAGTGGGTTATTTCTTGAATTCAAATTTATAAGGCTATCATTGTCCAAATTAGTAACCCATGATTCATTATCATAATTTGGAGGGTGAAGAATTTCTTGATCCTTAATTTTACACATCTCATCAATAGTATCTTCCAAGAACAAGTGGTGAAATTCTATCATATCTTCAAATTCATTTATTGGTTTTCTTTCCATTTCACTTTCAACCACTTCATTCAATTCTATGGTGGGTTCCATCCTATCACATATATCAAACATTGTTGAATTTAGAACCCCTTCATCTAGATAATCATGTATCTCTACATGATCCTCACTAGTGGATGTTGTCTTAGCAATTTGCACCTCCTCGTGGACTACATCTAAGGTGGTTGTAAGATTTGGGTATTCAAATTCATCCCCTTGATCATTTACCTTAGGTATCATTGGAGTGGAGGGTGCTATGTTTGATGGTTGGTGTAGGTTGGCATCAAAAGAACAATCTCTCATGTGAACATGTTGTGCCTTTTCTTCTTCAAGACCTTGTCGTTCTATCTCTTCTAAGACCTCATGGATTTTCTCTAGGGACAAACCACTCAGTTTTTCCTCAATGAGTGAAGCAAGTGTGGGGTGTATGGCTCCTAGGTATACTTCCATGGCTTCCTCTTCCAATGTGTTAAAATTTTCCCACATTTGGGAGTGCAACTCATGAAATCTTCCATTGAATTGACTCAAGGATTCATTAGACTCTTTACATATGGAGGTAAACTGATTTTTCAATATTTCTAAGTCAGCTTGATTACCAAAATGATTAAGATAGGCTGCTTCTAGTTGTATCCAAGAAGTCCTAACCTCCATGGGTAGTTGGCTATACCAAAAGAATGGTCTATCATCCAAAATGTATGCAAATAACTTACAAGCTACCTCCTCATAAAAAATCTGGAATTTACATAATGCATCCTTGTAAACATGCAGTTTTTGCAAGTATCCTAGTGGCACCTCTTGATTAAAACACCGTAAAAAATCCAATAACATTGTAGGAATATGATAGGGTATCACATGTAAACCCTCATAATAATCCTCTATCATTGATACCATTCTCTCTCTTAGAGATGTTATTTCAGCTCTCAGGGATACCATTTGTTCCTCAAGTGTTGCCATTAGTGAAACTGTAAAATGTAATTTTAGAACCAAATCTGTTGAATATTCAACCTGCAATATAAAACAGAAATCAAGTTAGCATCAACTAAGAGATGTATTCATTAAAATCAAATGAAAAGTAATTGCATGAGACCAAAATTTTGAAAAATTAAATCAAATCACTTTAATTCTGTATGAACAATCAGAAAAGTGTTAGAATAATATACAACATACCTGAATTGCTTAAAATAGAACAAGTAAATAAATTCAAGCCGTCCTTTTTACAATCTGTTGAGTGTTAGAGGACTAAGCATAAAAAATTTAAATTTAAATAACACTAAAATAAACCCGTTCGGCCCTCCTAGCACCAATCCGTTGAGTGGTGTTAGAGGCCGAAGATGCTAATAAAATGGACTTGAAATATTTAGCAATGTAAAGCTCTTAAACAATTAAAAACCCGTAGCATCTAAAATCACGATAAAATAAACCCTTACAGGCCCTCCTTCTAGCGCCAATCTGTTGAGTGGTATTTTCACCCGATTGTGAAAACACACTCTCCGATAGGATTTGGGTTCTAAATCCTCTGCTTGCAAAGAAATTAAACATGTAATTTCTCCAAGGTTCCTGTTATGTTAGCATTCTGCATCTGTGTATTAATAATCTCAAATAAAGATATTTAATTAAAATGCTTGGAACACCTTAGTGGTTGCAAGTAACTGAAAACAAGGGGCACTGTGGTTTATTTTACTATGAAATTTAATGATTGTTCATTGAACCCTGATAAAGTAAATGTGATTTGATCCTTAAATGACCATGCTGTAACTTCAAAATAAAATTTAATGAAATGCCATAACATGAAGGAATTATTTATGGATTTTGAAGTTTTTTAATTTTTTAATTTTATTTTAAAGCTTGAAAATAAAATTGGAACTTCTGAAAAATAAAATGCAGACAAGAAGAAAAATAAAATGTAAAAGAAAAGAAATTTAAAATTGCATCCAGTTTGATGCTATCCCGTCCTGGCAAAACCGAAGATGTGAGGTTTCCATGCATGCAACCTAACCTATTGAACCTGCAAACATGCACAATCCAGATAAGTTAAGTGCTGGTCTCTGGGGTTTACTGTTATTTTTCAGATTTAGACATTCGCATGAAGCAACCAAGAGAACTTGCATTAAACTTCATCTATAAGCCTAGAAATCTGAAAAAGGGAAAGAATAAACATTAAAACCTTGCATGCAGAAAATAACTCCTTCTTTCTTGCCAACAAGATGCAAATTTCTGAACACTCTGCATTAAAAATAAATCATGTTACAATAGCAGACTCTCTGGTTTTCTCAAAACCAGCAAAAAGGAAGGAAAACAGCCTTAAAGCAGGCCCAGAATGACCCTCTGGCCTCTAGCACTGCAACTCTGCTCCAGCGGTTTTCGACCCCCTATCTGTCCTGTGCTTCTGCTTTTAAAGCTTGGCAATGCTTTTTGTTTTGGCCTGTGATGCTTCGTTTCATCTTCTCGATCGATTCGTTTCATATTCCTTTTAATTGTTCTTGAATTTATGTTCGATGTTGAAACGTTTGATAATATTCTATGAATGTAACGTTTTTGTAACCCTTATACATGTATGCCACGTGTTCTGTACTTTCGCATCTTTCGTAATGGCTCCCTGTAAATCGTGACCAAAAATAGCATGCAGCTTTGTCCGTCTTCCTAGCCGCAAAAATGCGACATGTCACGAAATCGTGACATGTCGCGATATCACGACGTTTTCCTGTCAACAGCCTTTCTTGCCATCGCGCCCAGTGAAAATGTGACATGTCATGAAATTGCGACGCTTTTCTCGTTCTGTACCATTTTCCCACAACCTATCACGAAATCGTGACGTTTTTCCACTTCGGGCACCTTTGCTGCAACCTGTCATGAAATCGTGATGATTTTTCACTTGAAGTTGTCTTGCGATGACATGTCGCGATTTCGTGACGCTTTTTTGCTTCGTCTTTCTCTCTCCTCTCTGGGTCGTGAAAATCAAACACGTCGTGATTTTGCTACGCTTTTCTCCCACCTGCTGTCGTTGACTACGTTGATCGCGATTTTGTGACATGTCGCGATTTCGCGACACCTTTTCATTTTCGGTCGTGATTTCGTGACACGTCGTGATTTTGCGACATGTCACGATTTCGCTGACATGTCACGATTTCGCGACACCCTTTCATCCTTGTGCAATTTTGCCCCTTTTTCTTGATTTTTAGCATCTGGGTCACTGAGATCTTCTTTGAAAGCATGCAAAAAAGGTGGGTCCCCAATTTTGGGGTGTGTTGTGGATCAGCCACAACAAATGGCGACTCTGCTGTCAAATGCTCCTGAGCATTTGAGTGAGAACCCAACCTGGAAACATATATAAACTCGAAAACATGCGTTAGCACATAAGCAATATAAACAAATGCCCAAAGATCAAAAGTACATGAATCATCAAGTATTAGCTCGGTGTGTGCAATGTGTTTTCATTCCCTATCATTTGAAATTGATCAACATTCCATTGTCGGTTTTACATGAATGCATATGTGAGATTGTGAATGATTTGTGTAACCTAATAAATATGCTAGGAGATTTTGCTTTTATAAAAGGCATAGTCTTTCTTCTAGTATCATACACAAACATTCAAGATTGCCAAACCCTCTTAGGATCAACTATATGGAATTGCTTTATTATATCCCAAAGTTGGTTATGAGTCCCTACTATCTTGAACCCATGTGCAAGTGAATGTGAAATCAGAACTTTGGGGAATCAGACTCCCAACCTAACCGAGATGGGAGTTTAACCCTATCCTTACTATTCTGATTTAGAATTCATTACCTCACTTTGAGCAAAATAATTTAACCAATTATGGAAGAAATGGTCATGCTAGTCTAACCCTTTGAACAATCAGTGGTCTTGTTTTTTAGACAAGACATGTTGCCATGCATGGGCATACCTAACCCCACAATCCAAAACTTATCTTCATTTCTTTGGACCTTGGGGATGACTACCCATCCTTTGCGAGAGGACAAGTAGTACGATCCTTCCAATCCAATATAAATATGAGATGGGAAAAATTTATTTTTTACTTCTTGGACCTTAGGGATGACTACCCATCCTTGCTAGGGACATGTAGTACGATCCTTCCAATCCAAACTTTAGATGTAAATGGAAAATATTAATTTTGTTGCTTAGACCTTGGGGATGACTACCCATCCTTTGCGAGAGGACAAATAGTACGATCCTTCCAATCCAAGATTTATTATGAAATGAGACATAGGAGCTTTGGGGAATCGGATTCTCAACCTAAGCGAGATGAGAATTTATGCCCTATCCTTACTACTCCATGTAGGTCAAATCAAAGCTTTGGGGAGTTGGATCCTCAACCTAAGTTCGATGAGGATTTAGCCCTATCCTTACTACTCCGATTTTAGGCTTTAAGCTTTATGGAAGTGGTCAAAACCACTGTTTTAAGGATCATGTTGCATAATAGGATAGACATGAAATACTTCTTTCGCCCAACCTTTCCTTCCAAGTTAGGTTTTGATCATTTTGCTCAAGATCCTTTTTAATGTATAAGACGTGCTTGGTTCTAGATATCTCAAGACTCAGTTTCCAACCTTAGGATTTTTTTATATTTATGTTATAACACAACCCTAAGAGGATTTGACACACTTTAATGATTTGTATTTGAAATGCATTTGCAACTAAGATGGCATGTATGTGCAAAGTGAGATGTAATATGAATGCATTGTCCTTTGAAATGCGAGATGAAATATTGCCATATAAAACTGACTACTTCATGCATCACAAGTTTCAAACGATATTATTAAATTGTTTGTGTTACTTGTGGAGCTTTTACAAGACAATTCCAATGTTTCATATTCTCCCGATCTAGAACATAAGTTAGCATCTCAAGGCAACTTTTTCATCATCATTTTTTTTTTTTTTATATATAAACAAACAAAAATGTCAAATAAACACACAACTTTAAATTAAAACTTATTCAATCCAAAACCAAACTGCAATCCCAAAAATGAAAATTTGAAAACACAAACCAAAAACCAAAAACCAAAATCTATATACAAATGTACACTATAATACAAGATGATGCAAAGCTTGGCTTATCACTTTCCTGGATCCCACACATGATTAGAACATTTCAACAAAAATATGACATGATATGCATGCCAAATGTTGTGGGAATCCAACAAAAACAAGACAAGACCAAACAATGCAACAAATTTCCACTTGCCATGCTCACCATACCAATTTGATTTAGTTCCAATAATACTCCCATAGGTGAGCATCAAATTACTAGAATGATTAGACAATAAATGATTTTCAATTTTATCATGTCTATTCTTTAAAATGTAAACTTCATAATTCCCTCCTTGATTTAGAATTAGGCTATCCTTTTCAAATATGCAATTTTGTAAGTAGGAGCCTATTTCTACAAATTTCAAAGCCAAATCATTTTCCAAATTTGTAGGCCAATCAAATTTGTGTAACAATTTACAAGCATCTAGGATATTTACTAAATTAGGATCATTAAAAGTTTTTATCCTAGATTCAATTAATAATTGTTGATGAATTTGGTTTAACAATTCAAGTGCATCAACTTCTTTTCCATTCATTAAAACCATGTTATTAAAGGTGTGATTAAAAATTATACCTTGTTTTTCATTTACCTTTAATGACATTTCACCATAAACATTATTTAAATTCAAAATATGGTCATCCTTTTCAATCCTCAAACATTCTTGGTCAAAGTGTATGTCAAGTAATCTGCTTTGATGATCACTTATTTGAGTTGCTTCCAATTGATCCATCTCTTTATCATTTGGTTCTAATTCTTTGTTCACTATCCATGGTATCTCTTCATTTGAATCCTCCAAATCATCATGCAAACTTGCATCCACACTTTCAATGAATTTATATTCAACATGATTACATTTTGTCCCCTTTTCAAATCTTGTGAATATGAGATCTTCGTATGATGTAGAAGGTTCAACATCCTGCATATCAAGTGAAATATGAGTTTCATCTATAGGGATGTGAGAAAAGAATGCATTATCATATCTCCCCCAACCATTGTAAAAATCGTCATCCAAATCCATGAGATGAAACTCCATGGTGTTTGTGACATGATCTCTTGATTCATTCATAAATTCTTTTTCTTCTTTGTCCTTGGCGATAGGATCATTATAATCTTCCAAAATTTGATGAGATTTGAAACCCTCTTCCAAAACATCCTCAAATTGTACAGGAGTTGTAATATCTTCCTTTGAGTAGGCAATTATGTTGTCCTGTATATCAATTGGCACACAAGTTTCATTAGTAGTTTTGGAATGAGTGAAGTCTTCCCACTTCTTCCAAGCATCATAATAATCATCTTTCAAAATCAAGTGGTGACGTTCAACTATTTCTTCAACATCTTCCAATTCATCAATGTGCTTCTCATCAAATTCATCTTCACCTTCCTTAGATGGTTCAATTATTTCCAAAAGTGGGTTATTTCTTGAATTCAAATTTATAAGGCTATCATTGTCCAAATTAGTAACCCATGATTCATTATCATAATTTGGAGGGTGAAGAATTTCTTGATCTTTAATTTTACACATCTCATCAATAGTATCTTCCAAGAACAAGTGGTGAAATTCTATCATATCTTCAAATTTATTTATTGATTTTCTTTCCATTTCACTTTCAACCACTTCATTCAATTCTATGGTGGGTTCCATCCTATCACATATATCAAACATTGTTGAATTTAGAACCCCTTCATCTAGATAATCATGTATCTCTACATGATCCTCACTAGTGGATGTTGTCTTAGCAATTTGCACCTCCTCTTGGACTACATCTAAGGTGGTCGTAAGATTTGGGTATTCAAATTCATCCCCTTGATCATTTACCTTAGGTATCATTGGAGTGGAGGGTGCTATGTTTGATGGTTGGTGTAGGTTGGCATCAAAAGAACAATCTCTCATGTGAACATGTTGTGCCTTTTCTTCTTCAAGACCTTGTCGTTCTATCTCTTCTAAGACCTCATGGATTTTCTCTAGGGACAAACCACTCAGTTTTTCCTCAATGAGTGAAGCAAGTGTGGGGTGTATGGCTCCTAGGTATACTTCCATGGCTTCTTCTTCCAATGTGTTAAAATTTTCCCACATTTGGGAGTGCAATTCACGAAATCTTCCATTGAATTGACTCAAGGATTCATTAGACTCTTTACATATGGAGGTAAACTGATTTTTCAATATTTCTAAGTCAGCCTGATTACCAAAATGATGAAGATAGGCTGCTTCTAGTTGTATCCAAGAAGTCCTAACCTCCATGGGTAGTTGGCTATACCAAAAGAATGGTCTATCATCCAAAATGTATGCAAATAACTTACAAGCTACCTCCTCATAAAAAATCTGGAATTTACATAATGCATCCTTGTAGACATGCGGTTTTTGCAAGTATCCTAGTGGCACCTCTTGATTAAAACACCGTAAAAAATCCAATAACATTGTAGGAATATGATAGGGCATCACATGTAAACCCTCATAATGATCCTCTATCATAGATACCATTCTTTCTCTTAGAGATGTTATTTCAGCTCTCAGGGATACCATTTGTTCCTCAAGTGTTGCCATTAGTGAAACTGTAAAATGTAATTTTAGAACCAAATCTGTTGAATATTCAACTTGCAATTTAAAAAAAATCAAGTTAGCATCAACTAAGAGATGTATTCATTAAAATCAAATGAAAAGTAATTGCATGAGACCAAAATTTTCTAAAAAATTAAATCAAATCACTTATTTACGTATGAACAATCAGAAAAGTGTTATAATAATATACAGCATACCTGAATTGCTTAAAATAGAACAAGTAAATAAATTCACGCCGTCCTTTTTACAATCTGTTGAGTGTTAGAGGACTAAAGCATAAAAAATTTAAATTTAAATAACACTAAAAATAAACCCGTTCGGCCCTCCTAGCACCAATCCGTTGAGTGGTGTTAGAGGCCGAAGATGCTAATAAAATGGACTTGAAATATTTAGCAATGTAAAGCTCTTAAACAATTAAAAACCCGTAGCATCTAAAATCATGATAAAATAAACCCTAACATGCCCTCCTTCTAGCGCCAATCTGTTGAGTGGTATTTTCACCCGATTGTGAAAACACACTCTCCGATAGGATTTGGGTTCTAAATCCTCTGCTTGCAAAGAAATTAAACATGTAACTTCTCCAAGGTTCCTGTTATGTGAGCATTCTGCATCTGTGTATTAATAATCTCAAATAAAGATATTTAATTAAAATGCTTGGAACACCTTAGTGGTTGCAAGTAACTAAAAACAAGGGGCACTGTGGTTTATTTTACTATGAAATTTAATGATTGTTCATTGAACCCTGATAAAGTAAATGTGATTTGATCCTTATATGACCATGTTGTAACTTCAAAATAAAATTTAATGAAATGCCATAACATGAAGGAATTATTTATGGATTTTGAAGTTTTTTAATTTTTTTAATTTTATTTTAAAGCTTGAAAATAAAATTGGAACTTCTGAAAAATAAAATGCAACAAGAAGAAAAATAAAATGTAAAAGAAAAGAAATTTAAAATTGCATTCAGTTTGATGCTATCCCGTCCTGGCAAAACCGAAGATGTGAGGTTTCCATGCATGCAACCTAACCTATTGAACCTGCAAACACGCACAATCCAGATAAGTTAAGTGCTGGTCTCTGGGGTTTACTATTATTTTTCAGATTTAGACATTCGCATGAAGCAACCAAGAGAACTTGCATTAAACTTCATCTATAAGCCTAGAAATCTGAAAAAGGGAAAGATAAACATTAAAACATGCATGCAGAAAATAACTCCTTCTTTCTTGCCAACAAGATGCAAATTTTTGAACACTCTGCATTAAAAATAAATCATGTTACAATAGCAGACTCTCTGGTTTTCTCAAAACCAGCAAAAAGGAAGGAAAATAGCCTCAAAGCAGGCCCAGAATGACCCTCTGGCCTCTAGCACTGCAACTCTGCTCCAGCGGTTTTCGACCCCCTATCTGTCCTGTGCTTCTACTTTTAAAGCATGGCAATGCTTTTTGTTTCGGCCTGTGATGCTTCGTTTCATCTTCCCGATCGATTCGTTTCATATTCTCGCCTTTCGAATTGTTCTTGAATTTATGTTTAATGCTAAAACGTTCGATAATATTCTATGCATGTAACATTTCTGTAACCCTTATACATGTATGCCACGTGTTCTGCACTTTCAACATCTTTCGTAACGGCCCCATGAAAATCGTGACCAAAAATAGCATGCAGCTTTGTCCGTCTTCCTGGCCGCGAAAACGCGACATGTCGCGAAATCGCGACATGTCGCGATATCGCGACGTTTTCCTGTCAGCAGCCTTTCTTGCCATCGCGCCCAGCGAAAATGTGACATGTCACGAAATCGCGATGCTTTTCTCGTTCGTACCATTTGCCCGCAACCTATCGCGAAATCGTGACGCTTTTCCACTTCGGGCACCTTCGCTGCAACCTGTCGCGAAATCGCGACATTTTTTTCACTTGAAGCTATCTTGCGGCGACATGTCATGATTTCATGACGCTTTTTTGCTTCATATTTCTCTCTCCTCTCTGGGCCGCGAAAATCAAACACGTCACGATTTCGCTACGCTTTTCTCCCACCTGCTGCCGTTGACTGCGTTGATCGCGATTTTGCGACATGTCACGATTTCGTGACACCTTTTCATTTTTGACCGTGATTTCTTGACACGTCGCGATTTCACGACATGTCGCGATTTCGTGACACCCTTTCATCCTTGTGCAATTTTGCCTTTTTCTTGATTTTTAGCATCTGGGTCACTGAGATCTTCTTTGAAAGCATGCAAAAAAGGTGGGTCCCCAATTTTGGGGTGTGTTGTGGATCAGCCACAACAGGTTGCATGTGATTGTTTGGATGATTGAATGCAAAGTGGGATTTGGAATTTTAGTAGTGATTTAGTTCATATACCATCCTCATGCTCCATGAAGGAGAAGAAGGTGCATTTATAGAGCTTCTAGGGGGAATGGATGAGGTGGTCGCTCAACTAGTTAAGTGGTGTAACTAGAAGTCTTCTTCTTACATTGAAGTTATCACAAGAGTGGATGCTTGCACAAAAATATAAAATTACCTTATGATTATCACAAAATGTGCACACCTCAAAGTTATCATCAAAATGTTCATGCAAATTAAAAAAAACATGCTCCTTGGAATATTCACCAAACCTATATGTAGAGTTAACTGATTGTGCATGGTGAACTAAGTGTGCAAACTAAACTAAATGTGCAATCTAGAACTAAATGTGCAATCTAAAATTGAATATGTAAACTAAAACTAAATGTGCCAATTGGAACTGAATGTGCATAGTGTAATTGGGTGTGCATTCTAGAACTGAATGTGCAAACTATAACTAGGCATGCAATCTTGGAAGAGAGTAATACTTTTCTCATGCATGAAAAAAATGAGGGATGTGAGGTGTAATTGGAGTGAGGTGACATGGAAGGGGAAGGAACATAAAGTAGACCAATCTTACCTTATTGTATTGTTTTTGCTATTGTGATGCTATGTCATGCTATTGTGTCATGTTGGGCTATACATGCTTTTTTTTTTTTTTTTTGGGTGTGGTTTGTGGGGTGGTTTGTTTTTTGGGGGGGGGGGGGTGGGTTTTGGTTGTTTTTTTTTTTTTTGGTTGTGCTTTTTTGTGTTGTGTTTTGGGGTGGGTTATTATTGGGGTGGGATTTTTTTGGGGGATCGGGGGGGGCGCCTCTTGAAAAGTTGAGGAATTTAACCAATTGCATTAATATCATTTGATTTTTAAGTCATAATCTCAAGGTTTTTTTTGGTTGGATAATAAGGGATTGTACTCGGGTCCCCCACCCTTAAAAAAATATAATTATCTTCTTTAGATATTGAGAGTTTAAAAATGGATATACTTCTCATCTCAATTGATATGCTATAGCTAGAAACCTACATCATTTAAAATAAAATATCTGAATTCTTGATTTTTATTTACTAGATCTATTCAAATTTTTGTATAAATACAAATATTCTAGAATTAAATATCCTTCTTGAAAATTTTCTATAGCAACCTTCACAATATCAAAAATTCACCTCTACTATCTATGCATTGCATCTTAGTAGAGTAATATTTCCAAAATATCGCACTATCATAGTCCGCTTTATCAAATCTAGATTGCTAGTTTCCTTACTGAAACACAAGTGCAACCATAAAAATTATAATAAATAGTTTATATGAAAACACATTATTGTTATAAAATAAATTAGATATTACCAATGAAAAACATTAAAGTAACTCTTAATCATTGTTTGATTTAGCAGTCAACATTTTCTTGTTAGCTACAACTAAACTTACTACTTCCTCTAACCATGGAAAGGAGAATTTAACTTCATGATACTAAATCAAAAACCCTCTATTGGTTAGCCTATTTGCACATTTTTTTCCTTCCCTTAATGTAAGTATAAAACTTATTTCTTCAAAATCTTTAGCAATATCTTGAATTTCCATAATTATCTCTTGTATGTTCCATGGAGCATTTTATTTCCTTAAAATTACATTTATTACTATGAGATAATCACCTTCCATCCATACTCTATTCCATTTCATCTGTTTGTAGATTTTTAACCCTCCTAAAGCTTCCCAAGCTTCAGCTTCATTATTTGTATTAAATCCACTATTGAAAGCATAATGAGATAAAATATCTCATCTATTATTCCTAATTATTCCTACTCCTCTTGGTCATGGATTTCCTTTATATGCTCCATAAAAATTCAATTTAACCAACTCTAAATCTATTGTTTTCCACTTTATATTATTTTTCTTCTTTTTTCTTCTCTCATACCCAACATCATAATTCCATTTAATGAATTGACTCCATCTATCAAGGCTCTATGCTTCCAAATTAGGGATTGGGAGATTTGATAGGGTTGGTTTAGACTCCTTTATGGATAAACATATATTTCTTTTAATTACCTGTAAACTACTTTACTTTCCTTTAAATATTCTTCTATTCCTTTCTAGCAATATAGTCCAAAGTATTGTATCTTTTAATATATCCCATATTGTTTGTAAAGCCTCACTTTTAAAATTGTTATACCATTGCTTTAACCAATATTCAATTTTGTTATTCATCACCATGCATTTACCAAACATATTAAGAATCCATTGTCATAGTTTCTAGACTATTGAGCAATGTCTTAAGATATGGTCTATACTCTCCTATTTACAAATAACACTTTGAGAGGGGCCATGAAACCCACTTTTCATAAGGTTATCTCAAGATAAAATTCTTCTATGAACTACTAGCCAAAAAAACATTTTAACTTTAGGATTCCTTGGGCTATCCAAAATATCTCTCCATATTCTAGTGATATTCCTATTTTATTGGTGCTTTACACTATATCCACTTCTTGTTATGTATTCTCCTAAGCTATTCAACTCCCAAATTAATTTATCCTTGGCTCCCCTCAAAATAATCATAGTTGTTATCTTTTTAATTAATTTCCTCCTAGAATCAATGTATTTTATTTTATCCTTAAGCAAGTGGTCTCTTTTAAGATAGACTAAGATATCATCGACTTATAAAAAAATTCTTTACATGTGTCTGCCTTCCTGATCCTTGTACAGAATATTTGAAACCCTATAACCATATTTATCTTGAAGTAATCTCATCCAAGGTTTTAAAATTAGATCTAGATTGAGTGGTTTTTTATCACACCAAGTATCCATCCAAAGAGAAAATTTTCCTCTAGTTCCCACCACCCATCTTAAACCTTTAATCATTAGGGTGATATATTTGTTTAAACCATTCCAAAGAGTAGAACCATTAGGTAGAGAGAATGCAATAAATATTAAACTTGGGTAATTGGGCTCAACATACTCACTTAGAAGAATTCTTGCCAATTGTATTTGACTCTCCTTGTATAATATCCATATTACTTTTTCCCTAAGAGCTAAGTTTACATTTGTAAGAACTCTTAAATTGAGACCTCCCCTAGTTTTATCATCACACACCTTACTCCATTTCACAAAAGGAAATTTTCTTTTATCATGTAAAATTGACCATAAAAAGGATCGTATAATATAGATTAAACGTTTTTCAAATTATTTTAGCATAGTATACAATGACATATAATATGCTGGAATGGTCTATAAGACTAAATTAATTAACTACACTCTTCCTACAAATAATAACCATCTAAATTTCTAATTTGGTAGTTTATTCTAAACTTTAATAATGAAACTATAAGAAAACATGCCACATTTGATTGATAACTTGTGAAAGTGTTACAATATGAAATAATATCATTCTTTTACAATATGCCCTAAGGGCTATAAAAGAATATATTCATGACATCTAGGTATCTTATTTTAGATCCTCAAAATATGGTGGGCTTATGAAGCATGTTATTGTTAAGTATGCTTATCCTCAATCCTATGTAACCCTACAAAAACTTGTCAGATCTTTTGGAGAGCTATCTCAATCAGACCTCCTGTAAACACAAACATAGTGATTCAAAAATCAAACATAAATGCATCAAGGAAATATAGAAATGAGTTGAAATTGATGTGGAAGGAAGGGGTTACCTGGTACACTTATTCAATATCCTGAAAGTGGAAAAAAACTTGTTCATACATTTTTTGGGTGGTTGGATGGGTCCATACATTTTCTATTTTCTTGTTCTAATTGGTCCTATTTTTAGTCATAGAGTCCATTAGTAGAGTTTAGAATCACTAGAATTTGCAAATAAAACTTGGTGTAAGGAGCGTTACCTATTCAAAAAATCTTGTGCATGAGTCGGGGTGCAATATGGTAGCATACAAATGGTTATAATATCCTCCTAAAACCATAGGTAGCATGGTTTATTTATAGTCCTCCTAGGAAGAAAAAGGGGCACGCGTCTTGGTAGGAGAAGAGGGAGGAGAGAGAAAACCTCTTAAATGTGTTAGGTGGATGGGTGAGGCTTATTTCTTGTGGGTTTGAAGTGGAGGATGGATACTCCATGCTTATTAATCACCTAGGGCAAATAAAAGGTTTAGGGAAGGGAAAACCCACATTTTGATTAGATTTCATTAAATGCTTTAAAGGGGGTAAAGGGGGTGGATGTTATGTGAGAGGGTGAGTGCTTAGAAAAGAATGTATATGGGCATGAGTGGGGTATGAGGTGGACCCTACATAGGATTTATGATAACCTAGGGCTTGTTGAAAATATGTTGAATATTTTCCATGTTATTCTGGTGGGGTTAACACTAAAAGGTACTAGACACTCTGTACCTATACTCATCAAGGTTCAAGGTCAAGCTGAGCCCCAAATAGGGTTTTTGGGGTGGTAGACTTCAAAAAAGTAGGGGTCCAAGGGCAGAAACCCCCAACCAAAATTTTTTAGGGTTTTTAAAGTTATTTTTAGACCCATATGGGATTTTTGGGTTAATATATTTGAACCCATGATTTTTCACCCATGATATTGTAAAATTCATGCATGTGTCTTTGTTATATATATTACACTTGCATTAGGGTTTGGGAAGAGATAGAAGAAACATATTATTGTATTGGAGACACTCAATTTAATGCAATAATAAGATAATATTGTGCTAGTTTTACCTAGTTTAAAGGTTCCAAGATAGATATTTTGTTGTGTGAATATACTATATTCTTCCTTTGATTATGCAATTACTAAATTTCAAGTTTTAATTTATCGAGGCTCTTCATTTATCTTCAATGCTTAGATTAGCTTTACCTAGGATTTAGGTTAGTTTTTTTTTTTTTTGGAATTTACATGGTGGAATCGGTAGCCTCCACGAATCCGAGCAGGATGTCTAGATTTTTATGGCCGCCACAGTATTCTGTGATGTCTACCCCAGAAGCTACCAAAAAGATCTTCGTGTAGTCCACCCCTATAACCACCATACCATAATCATTTTAAACCTTTTATGTTGTTGAAAGCACCAGGAAAGGGACAAGCATTTAGTTCGACGAGGTCCGATATTTGAACCTTGGACCTCCGCCACCCTTATGGGGTTTGGATGAACCAATTGGTCTACACCTCAAACCTTTTAGGTTAGTTTTAACTAGGGTTTATTGTAACTGAATCGATTTGTACATGTTTCATTATGCAACCATTAAATGCTATTGTAAGTGGTTGGTTGAGATATTTTTAGGTGTCTACATTATTGGAAATTTTGAGTCCCTAAGTCAAAGTTGTCATTGATGTCACCATATGAAGTCATCATTAATATCAAGGACTTCATCAAGAAATAAAGTTGTCAAGGTTGTCATTTGATATCTAGGAAGAAGCTTCAAATAACACCAAAGGTCAAGAGAATCAGTGCAAAAGTTAAAGGCAAAAGGGCTCCATAATATTTTAATTTTATATGGAAGCTTAGTTTAAAATGTGTTTCATAAAAACCTAAGGAGGCTTATTGCAAATTTAAAAGGAGGCCTAATATTTATTTTATAAAATATTTAAATTCAAAAGGAATTTAAATTTTATAAATAAATATCATTAGAAGGCCCTAATAAAACCAAAGGTTTTATTAAATTAATTTATAACATTTAATTTTAAATAAATTTAAATCACTTATAAATTAATTCGAACATCGACATCGAATAAGATTGGAGGAGCGCCGACATATTTGTATAAAGGATGAAAGGCTATATATATACCATGCCTTAAAGGTATTTTAATCATCCTTGCTTCAAACATTATTTTGTATGCGAAATGAATGAATAGGAGTTCATGAGAAAAGACAACAAATTCATATTTTGTGTGACAGTGATTGAGAACAAATTGAAAGCACCAAAATTTTGAGATCCAGTTGGGCAGAATGGCTTAGTGGTGAAGAGGCATTGGCTAAAATGTTGAGGTGTCAAGTAGCCTAAATTCAAAACATGGTGGTAGTGTTTGCATTGTGTTGGAAGCGCCAAGGGACAGTACACATTTTTATTTGGAAGAGAGAGGGAGGTTCATTAAGCACGTTGTGCTCTCCATTCCCCAAGTGAGCGCTTAGATCGAGTGGCGGTTGGAGCCATGAAAAAGGCATTGGTCGTAGGCTGTGTTGAGAGTTTGAATCCCTTCCAAGGCAAGGTAATACTTTTGATAATTAATTTTTGATATTGCCTAAGGTTTGGAGCTAAAAGGTTGTTGAAAGGGATTGTTAAATGAAATTTATTTTTTAATAAAGTTTGGAGTTAAAAGGTTGCTTAAGGGGAATGTTAGTTTGAAATTTATTTTAATAAATTTGGGAGTTAAAAGGGGTTGTTAGTTTGAAATAGTTGAAAGGGTTGCTAGTTGACAATTGTTGTTTGTTGGAAATTGTTTTTAATAAGATTTGGAGTTATAAGGAGTTTGATTTTATTTTTAAATAAAGTCTTAATTATTATATTTGCATATTTGAAGAGTAAGACCCTAAGATAGATGATTTTATTTTTAAAGGGACTTTTGCCAAAGATATTATTATGAAGGTGTTGCTTATTATTTTAAATTTGAAGTGATAAGGTGTATTTTGTTTGATATCATTTTGTATTGTGATTTATTGAGAAAATCATTATCTTCTAACCTTTATTTGAGATTGGCATAGAAGTTGTGGCAGATTTATGAGATCCCTTCATCATCAAGAAAATGGTATGATCACATTCTTCCTTGGTTGAGTTGATTGGTTGGTTTTATGGAAAATAAGTTTGGAGTGAAAAGGATTTGATTAAGGTTTCATTTTCGAGAGTATTTGAGTTAATGCTTCAAGGATTTCTAGAATAAAGAGTTGTTGTTAAAACCTTGTTTTATAAGCATTGTTTTTGAAGCCATTGGTTGTGTGAAGAACTTGAGTTAGGATTTTGCAAAATAACATGAGTATCATTGTTATGTGAATATTGATTTATAAGCATTTTTGTTGAAGAGAGTTGTTATGCAAAGAACTTGAACTAGGGTTTGAAAAGAACACGAGTATCATTGTTATGTGAGATTTGTTGTTAAGCATTGTTGGAAAAATTTTGAGTTGATTTTTATATGCTTGGACTAGGGTTTGTGATAAAGGGTTGTTTCTTGAGTGATTGGTTGAGTAGAGTTGGTTGAGCCTAGTCAAGTGGGTGTGTGAAGTGTTTGTTCAAGTTCCATAAAACAAACTATCCTATATTCTGATTTGAGTTGAGAAAGTGTTTGAGCATTGAGTTGAAACATATTGGATCTCTAAAAATTCACTTTATGTTTCTATGAGATTGGTTAAGTTATGTGTGAGATTATTGAGTAGATGTGGACAAGTTCTGAGTGATATTGTTGGGAAGATTTGGAAAAATTATGAGTGGACTTGTTGAGCAGATTTGGACAAGTTCTAAGTGGACTTGTTGAGCAGTTTTGAGCAAATTCTGAGTGGATCTATTGAATATATTTGAGCAGGTTTCGAGTGTATCTATTAAGTAGGTTTTGAGTGTACCTATTGAGAAAATTTGAGTAGGTTCTGAGTCAACCTATTGAGCATATTTGAGTAGAATCTGAGTGGACCTATTGAGAAGATTTGAGTAGGTTTTGAGTGGACCTATTGAGCATATTTGAGGAGGTTCTGAGTGGACCTATTGAGCAGATTTGAGACAAATCTTTGGAGGTGATAGAGTAGAGAGGACAGTAATCTCTAGTGGATAGAGATCCATCATCCAGGGTAGTAAATATAGGTATTATGAGTGAGGACAAGAGTATTCAATGGAGAGAGATCCACAAGACAGTGTAGTGGAGGTAGTAGTCTTCTAGAGGATCACCAACCAGAGTAGAGGAGAAGGAGTTCTCCTGTGGATAGATATTTATGAACTTGATTCATGGGATTGGTGTCTCCTTTGGACAAAGGTCCATAAACATTGTAATAGGGAAAGAATTCCCAAGATATTGGTTGAGAAAATTTTAGTGAAATTTTTTCTCCGTGGAGTAGCCCACATTGGGCGAACCACGTAAAATTGGTGTCTCATGTGTGTGTGATGTTTTGTGCACTACTTTTTTTTCTACTATTGATATTGCCATTGATATATTACATAATATTGATTGTGATAATAAAATTAAAAAGTGGTCTTATACTATTCACCCCCATCTCAATATAATCTTGTGTTATTCAATTGGTATCAGAGCGGGTTCCTTTAGAAGAGTTTAATAGCTTGAAGGAAAATCTAACAAGAACACAATGGATCCTAAAGAGGTGTCCTAAAATAATTTAGCACCATTATTTTATGGAAGTGACTATATGTATTGGAGTATGATGATGAAGATCTACCTGATGACTCTTGGCAATGAAATTTGGGAATCAGTGGAATTTGAATATGATCCCTTAATAAATCATCATACAAATAATGAAGTTAAGCTTTTATGCACTATAATTAAAAATAAATGAATGAACTTATGAGAGTTTTGCGCAGAACAGAGTCTATGAAAGTTATGCATTGTAAAACTACAAAAGAGATGTGGGATAAATTACAAAATATATATGAAAGAGATAAAAGTGTCAAGAAAGCAAAGATGCAAAATCTCAAAGGACAACTTGAAGCATTAAGAATGAATGAAGAGGAAAATATTACTGCTTATCTAATTTTAATTGATGAGGTTGTTAATGATATGCAAGTTCTTGGAATGAAGATTTATGAATCAGATGTTTATGATAAAGTCTTAAGAACTCTTCCAAAAAGATTCAGTGAATAGGTTTCTTCTATAGAAGTATTAATAGATGGTGATACTTTATCAAGAGATAAATTGCTTGGCATGCACACAAATTTTGAGATAAGAACAAAAGATCATATTCCCCAGAAGGAAGCAACATTCAAAGCAATCAATAAGACAAAGGGTAAGAAGTATGAATAAAGTAATGATTCATTTAGTTATGAGGAAGCTAATTACAGTAAAAGAGATAAATATTCCAGAAGATATAGAGATCTAAGATCTGTAAAGTGTTTAAATTATGGAAAGTATGAATATTTTGCAATATATTTTCAAGAACCTAAGAGCAAAAATGGTGAAGAAAAATAGGATCACATGTACAGGGATTCAGAAATATACAGACATTAAAAGAAAAACAAGGATGGAAAAAACAAACAAGGAAAGAAGTTCTTCGAAATGCAAAAGAGGAGATACTATGCGGATAAGTAAATTAAGTACTCAAGTGATAGTGATGCTAGTTTTTCATACAATGATAGAGATGAAGTCTTGTTTATAATTGAAGAAAAATATCAAGTTAAGAAAAGGACTCCAATAATTCTCAACTATTTTAGATGTGGTAACTTCGAACATCTTGAAGATGATTGTACAAGGAATGGTTATAGTTTTAGTGATAATGAATATGAATATGCACTTGAAATACCAGATGAAAATATTCTAATGGCATTAGAAGAAGAAGAAATTGATCCTATATAATACAAGCCAATAGAAAATAAATATGAGGACAAAGGCAAAAAAATAGAGGAATACTCAAAAAATAATGGTTATGATCTCAAGGGAAAACTTATCTATGATCTTGACATGGTAAAGAAGGTAAGGAAGCAACACTCTAAACTTGAAATTCAGTTTCAAGAATGTGATGAAGAGAGAATATTGCTCATAGAGGATTTATAAAAATCAAAGGCTAAGGCAAAGAGGTTCAAAGATAAGTTAGAAATAAACATCTTGGAATTTGAGAAGTTAGCACAACAAGTGGCACTACTAAGAGAAGATTTATAAGACTCTAAATGCAAGATGAAAGGGTTCAACAATAGCTCAAATAACTTTGATAAGTTCATCAAGATACAAAATCCTACATCAAGCAAAACAAGTCTTGGATTTGAACATGTTCAAAAGAAATGGGAAGGAGAGTCAACTTTAAGTTTTAGAGGAGAAGAAACTTCACATAAAGATACTTTAGAAAAATATAGTGTAAAATATAGTGATACATCTGAGTATGAGTTGGAAAATAGAGAGTTCAACAAAAATAGGAACAATGCACAAAGAAGATATAGATGGAACAACAATCAAAATAGGTCAAGAGAGACTAAGAGACCAATGAGGTCAAGACAAGGAAACTTCAATGGAATATGCTTCTCATGTCATAGGTTTGGGCACATGGCTTCATAGTACAAGACACATGAAATATAGGACTATGGGAACAGACAACATTTCCATGGGTATTGATACTCATGTAATCAGTTTGGTCACAAGGCAATGGATTGTAGAGTTCATGACAGAAGAGGATATGGCTTCACTAGGATAAATACTAAGACATTTGTACCTCCAAGGAATAATAACATTAAGTGTTATAAGTGCAATAATGATGGTCACACAACAAAGCGATGTAGAGCAGACATTCTAGAAATAGATATGAATAGGAACAGGAACAAAAATAGGAATAGGAATAGGAACATGGACATCAACAGGAATAGGAACAAGAACAGGAACATAAACATGGATATGAAAAAGAACAAGAATGTAGACATGGACAGGAACATGGACATGGATAGAAACAATCAAAGAAATCATAAAATTCAGATAAGAAGAAAAGAGGATAAATGTAAAGAACAATGCTTTCTGGGAGTAGAAATACTCCCACCCTAGAATTAACCACCTCAAAAGTATGTGGGGGAGGGGCTAAGCTAAGAGGCTATTTATTAGCCATAACCCCCAAAGGTGACCCTTTGTCATTGATGTCAAATGGGGAGATATTTGAGTAAGGGGAAGAGATTTGATATTTGAGAAAGTATTGAGCTAGGGGCAGCAATGTCCTAGGGGGAGTAGCACAGAAGAAGAAGTCATTTTTTTGGTAAAAATGTTTTGGGTTGCCATAAATGACAAAGAGGGAGATTGTTGGACATTTTGAGTCCATAATTCAAAGTTGTCAATGATGTCACCAAATGAAGTCATCATTAATATCAAGGACTTCATCAAGAAACAAAGTTGTCAAGGTTGTCATTTGAGATCCAGGAAGAAGCTTCAAATAACACCAAAGGTCAAGAGAATCAGTGCAGAAGTTAAAGGCAAAAGGGCTTCATAATATTTTAATTTTATATGGAAGCTTAGTTTAAAATGTGTTTCATAAAAACCTAAGGAGGCTTATTGCAAAGTTAAAATGAGGCCTAATATGTATTTTATAAAATATTTAAATTCAAAAGGAATTTAAATTTTATAAATAAATATCATTAATACCAAGTTGTGCAATAAGAGTAGGCCCTAATAAAACCAAAGGTTTTATTAAATTAATTTATAACATTTAAATTTAAATAAATTTAAATCACTTATAAATTAATTCGAACGTCGACATCGAATAATATTGGAGGAGTGTCGACGTGTTTGCATAAAGGATGAAAGGCTATATATATACCATGCCTTAAGGTATTTTAATCATCCTTGCTTCGAGCGTTATTTTGTATGCAAATTGAATGAAGAGAAGCTCATGAGAAAAGACAACAAATTCATATTTTGTGTGATAGATATTGAGAACAAATCAAAAGTGTCGAAAGTTTGAGATTCAGCTAGGCAGCCTGGCCTAGCGGTGAGGAGGCATTGTCTAAAATGTTGAGGTGTCGAGTGGCCTGCATTCGAAATATGGTGGTAGTGTTTTTATTGTGTTGGAAGTGCCAAGGGAAGGCACACATTTTTATTTGGAAGAGAGAGGGAGGTTCATTGAGCACGTTGTGCTCTCCACTCCCCAAGCGAGCACTTAGCTCAAGTGGCGATTGGAGCCGTGGAAAAGGCATTGGTTGTAGGTTGTGTTGAGAGTTCGAATCCCTTCCAAGGTAAGGTAATACTTTTGATAATTAATTTTTGATATTGCCTAAGGTTTGGAGCTAAAAGGTTGTTGAAAGGGATTGTTAAATAAAATTTATTTTTCAATAAAGTTTGGAGTTAAAAGGTTGCTTAAGGATAATGTTAGTTTGATTTTTTTTTTTAATAAAGTTGGGATTTAAAAGGGGTTGTTATTTGGAAATAGTTGAAAGGGTTGCTAGTTGAAAATTGTTGTTTTTTGGAAATTGTTTTTAATAAGATTTGGAGTTCTAAGGAGTTTGATTTTATTTTTAAATAAATTCTTAATTATTATATTTGCATATTTGAGGAGTAATACTTTAATAGAGTTGATTTTATTTTTAAAGGGACTTTTGCCAAAGATATTATTATGAAGGTGTTGCTTATTATTTTAAAGTTGGAGTGATAAGGTGTATTTTTTTTTATATCATTTTGTATTGTGATTCATTGAGAAAATTATTATCTTCTAACCTTTCTTTGATATTGGCATAGAAGTTGTGGTAGATTTATGAGATCCCTTCATCATCAAGAAAAAGGTATGATCACATTCTTCCTTGGTTGATTTGATTTGTTGGTTTTCTGGAAAATAAGTTTGGAGTGAAAAGGATTTGATTAGGGTTTCATTTTCGAGAGTGTTTGAGTTAATGCTTCAAGGTTTTATGGAATAAAGAGTTGTTAAAACCTTATTTTATAAGCATTATTGTTGAAGCCATTGGTTGTGTGAAGAACTTGAGTTAGGGTTTTGTAAAATAACATGAGTATCATTGTTATGTGAATATTGATTTATAAGTATTGTTGTTGAAGAGAGTTGTTATGCAAAGAACTTGAACTAGGGTTTGAAAAGAACATGAGTATCATTTTTATGTGAGATTTTTTGTTAAGCATTGTTGGAAACATTTTGAGTTGATGTTTATATGCTTGGACTAGGGTTTGTGAGATAGGGTTGTTTCTTGAGTGATTGGTTGAGTAGAGTTGGTTCAGCCTAGTCAAGTGGGTGTGTGAAGTGTTGGTTCAAGTTCCATACAAAAACTATCCTATATTCTGATTTGAGTTGAGAAAGTGTTTGAGCATTGAGTTGAAACATATTGCGTCTCTAACAATTCACTTTATGTTTCTATGATATTGGTTAAGTTCTATGTGAGCTTATTGAGTAGATGTGGACAATTTCTAAGTGAGATTGTTAAGAAGATTTGGACAAGTTCCGAGTGGACTTGTTGAGCAGATTTATACATTTTTTCTTGTTGAGCAGTTTTGAGCAGGTTCTAAGTGGACCTATTGAGAATATTTGAGCAAGTTCTGAGTGGAAATATTGAGCATATTTGAGTAGGTTTTGAGTGGACCTATTGAGCATATTTGAGCAGGTTATGAGTGGACATATTGAGAATATTTGAGTAGGTTTTGAGTGGACCTATTAAGCAGATTTGAGCAAGTTCTGAGTGGACCTGTTGAGCAGATTTGAGACAGAGCTTTGGAGTTGATAGAGCAGAGAGGAAAACAATATCTAGTGTATAGAGATCAATAATATAGGGCAATGAAGATAAGTCTTATGAGTTAGGACAAGAGTATTCAGTGGAGAAATATCCACAATCTAGTGTAGTGGAGACAATAGTCTTCTAGAGGATCACCAACCAGAGCAGAGGATAAAGAGTTATCCTATGGATAGAGATCCATGAACTTGATTTAGGGGATTGGTGTCTCCCTTGGACAGAGGTCCATAAGCATTGTAATAGGGAAAGGATTCCCAAGAGATTGGTTGAGAAAATTTGAGTGAAATTTTTTCTTCGTGGAGTAGCCCATATTGGGTGAAGCACGTAAAAATTAGTGTCTCATGTGTGTGTGATGTTTTGTGCACTGCTTTGGTTTCTACTATTTATATTGCCATTGATATATTGCATAATATTGATTGTGATAATAAAAGTAAAAAGTGGTCTTATACTGTTCACCCCCCCTCTCAGTATAAGCTTGATGTTCTTCATACATTTTTCCCCTTTTTTATTGCATTGTGTGAAGACATGATGCAATGCAAAAACTTATGACACCCATTTGGTTGTTGATTGTGAGATAACATGGATTGGTGGTTGATGATAAATTATTATTTTGATAGGAGTATATGTAAGGTTGTATTGAGTTGTGATTAACGTAATATGCCCCAATTGTGGAAGGGATGCATGTTATTTGAAACTTTGCCATTGATAGATTGATGAGATCATTTTGGCTGGTATAATGGTCATCCATATGTAGATATGCTCATGATTACTTTGGTGTACTTTATCACCCACCTTGATGAAGTGTTACACATGAATAAACCTATAGTTGCCAATATATAGTGTGCCAAATTTGATTGGGTTGGAGTTTTATTGAGAAGAGAATTGAAATTTTTTTGAGAAGATAAATTATGTTTTTTGTTTTTCCCAACAAACAAGGGCATATGATAATCTTTGGCAAAGGTTCTTAGACAAATGCACTTTTCAAGATTGGGTGTTTGAGTATTGATCATGCACAAGGCAGGTTTTTGTATATGATATTTATCCCCTCAAGCAATGAGTTGATGCATGAAGGATGTGAATATGGTGGTGAATCACTTAACAAAAATGAAATTTAAGAGTACCAGAAGGCTAGAGAGGTTAAATTTTAGCATTTTACATGATTTTGTGGTCAAGAATTTGGAAATGTATGGATGGGTGCATCTGGTAGTTGTATGAATGGGTGCACCTATCAATTGTATAGATGGGTGTACTTAGTGGTCATACAAATCCATATATTTTCTAGGTTGGCCCTATAAAAGTGAAATCAGAGGCACGTGTACCTCATTCTTGCCATGCAATTTTAAAAATTAGAGGGAGAGGAGTGAGGGAGAGTGTGTGTGAGTGTAATGTGGAGCACTACCAAAAATTATAACCTAAGTGACAAGATGACCCATAGTGGTGCAGAAATAGGTTTTGGAGGGTGTGTAGTGAAGGTAAGTTGAGTTTTCATCCAACTTTGTACTTTTGAAATAAAATGAACCCTAGATTATAATTTTTATTGTTTTTATGCTTTTTTTGGAAAAAAATTGCATTGTTGTGTATTTGGGGAAAAAGGATATCCAAAAATATCCTTTGTCTAGAAACCGTATGTATGGGTACACCTATCCATATGAAATCATATGGATTTGTATGATTTTTAGATGGATGAAGGTTGGATTTTTGGTAGAAAAATTGATATGAATGTGAACTGATGAGATTGTTTTTATTTTTTTGCAGGTTAATTCATTGAGACCATGATATAATTTTCTACCTTTATTGAATGATTTGAGGGTGTTTTTGAATGAGTTAGAGTGGTGATGGTTTGATAAGATTGGCTTATATGGTGTTACGTGTATGGATGTGGTTCGATGTGACCATGCGTATTTGGATGCTATTTATGAATGATGGGATGCCCATAGGAACACATTCCATTTTTTGACAAGGGAGATGATGATTACCCTAGAGGATATTTATTATATTTACTAGCTTCATGTGGATGGCTTACCTATGGTAGCCATGCAAGCTAGAGAGGTGTGGGATGTCATTTTGCAGAGGACCTTTGGTGATTCTTAGCAGGATATGGGTGTTTCCAGTAGAGGTATTAAGTATGTGGATTACTAAACTAGTAGGTAGTTGACCTAGTGATATTCTTTGTTGATTATATCAAAAATTATGTATTTCCTGATGCATCAAGAGTGATATTCTCTTTTATCCTAATGGGGCTTGTTTAAAATATGGTAGAGTATGGGAGTCACTTTGCATGAGCACCTACTTAGTTGACCCAAACCTATAGAGAGTTACATGGGGTGTGGATGATGATAAGGAGGTCCTTATGTAGCAGTTTGTTGATACAATTATGGGCCTAGGAGCACATAGATGTTATAAGTCTAGAGGGACTAATGTTTGAGGCCCATGCATTATTAGGGCTAGATGTATCCTATGCCATGTAGTGGTGATATAATATGGAGTAGCAGACTAGGAGGGACCATGAGGGTTATGCTCTCTATTATTGAGGATAATTTGGGGACCTAAGGCCTAAGGATATTGTTTGATGTTTTTACAAAGGAGATCTAGCTTGGTGAGAGGATGGTGTGGAGATGGCCTAAGTGAGGTGGAGTAGATGGGTGGTTGAGCGGTATGCCTTTTAGGTTGAGTGCTTTCCATTTAGTCACATACTAAGATAGTTTGAGCTATGACAAGGCATGTCGAATCCACCTATGGTGATTTGGCATGTCTCAGAAGATCATGGTGTATGACCATAGCTAGGGGTATTTGATATGTCATTGGATGAGATGGTTGTTGGAAATTTTGGGTATCTTGAGTACATTGCCTTTGCCTAAGTTTAATTGTTGTCATTGATGTGAAGGAGCTATTGGTAGTTGTTGTTTTTGATGTCAAGGAATTCTTGGAGCAATTTGTTTTTATGTCTAAGGATGTGTTTTGATGAAGGTTTCAGCTGGTCAGTAAGTCTCCAAGAAAATCAGAGTAGCCCAGTTGCCAAAAATCCAAAAAAAGATAAGTTAGAAAAAGTTTGTAGGCTGCTGGAAAAACTGTCACGATTTCGTGACATGTTTGAGGAGAGAGAAAGTTTGGCCAAAACTATCATGATTTCGTGACATGCAGGAATGCAGAGGCAAAGCGGGAAAAAGTGTCATGATTTCATGACATGCAGGAAGGTAGAGGCAGAATGGGCAAAACTATCGCGATTTCGTGACAAGTTTCGAAGAAGTTGTATGGATGCAGAAAGTGTCATGATTTCGCGACAAGTTTCGAAGGAGTTGTATGGATGCAAAAACTATTGCGATTTCGTGACAGGTTGAGTTGGTAGCTTGCAGTTGGCAAAAGCGTCGCTATTTTGTGACATGTTCCAATTTCGTGAGCAGTTGGCAAGAAAGAGCTTAAGGCAGCAAAAGCGTCATGATTTTGCGACATGTTTCATTTTCGCTAGTGCAAACCAAGAAAAGGATAAAGAAGCAAGAGGTGTCACGATTTCATGATAGAGTTGCTGATGACGTCAGCAAAAGGCAAAGGTGTCACGATTTTATGATAGTAGCGGAGAAGAAGACTTTGAAGTCCAGAGCGTCACGATTTCACGACAAGAATCATGATAACGTCAGTAAGAGGCAAAGGTGTCACAATTTCACGACAGTAGTGAAGAAGGCTTTGAAGTCCAGAGCATCGTGATTTCATGACAAGAATCATGATGACGTCAGCAAGAGGCAAAGGTGTTGTGATTTCACGACAACAGCAGAGAAGAAGGCTTTGAAGTCTAGAGCATCACGATTTCACAACAAGATTTACGATGATGTCAGCAAAGGCTGTAGTGTCGCGTTTTTGTGACAACAAACCAAAGAAGGTGTACGACATTCAAAGGTGTAGCGATATCGTGCCATGTTTGAGTTTCATGCGAGAATAGCTACAGAACAGCAGAGGTGGTTAAAGCCAACGAAGTTAACCTTTGTCGACGAAGTGTAAGGTTTTATAGCCGACGTGTTTGGAGATTGAACAGCTGACTAAAGAACAAGATTTCATCTTAAGATTATGAATATTAAAGGAAGACTGTTTGAGCAATTTTGTGCATCGATCGAAGTGTGCATTCGTAGTGAGGCATTCGCAAAGTTAGTGCGACTAGTGAGGTTCGATCATCGAAAAAGCAAAGAGCGAAGTTTGACTACAGCATTAGAGTAGATTTCGTTGAATCTTCTAAGTATCAAAGACTGTGCTACTGTTCATAAGAAGACTGTGCGAAAAGTATGATGTTATGGTTGTACATAGGTGCATAATTTGTTGTGTGTTCGAATGCTACAGCGTTTGTGAAGATCATGAAAAGGGTGGAATTTGATCTAAGGACAGTTGTGATTGCGACTGTGTTCATGCAGTCTGTGTAAAAGAAAGCAAAGTGCATGAAGTAGATGTTGCTGTAATTGTGAACAGTTGTGAAGGACAAATGGTGATCAAGTGCTACTATAATTTGAGAAGACTATGCTGCTGTAGCTGCGCAGGCAGTGAAAAGTTGTTTTCAACCAAGTGCAGAAAGGAACAGAGGAAGAGGACAATTGTGCTAGACTGAAGGACTGTGTTTGGTACAGAAAAGAGGACCAGCTTTGCAATAACAAAGTTGAGGACAGAGATCTCCAGCCAGAGCAGGGAAGACAGGTGTCTTTTGTGGATAGAATTCCACTTGCTAAGGGCAGAGGAGGTAGAGGTCTTCTAGAGGATCACTAGAAAAGCAGAATTAGGGGAAGGTGTCTCCTTTGAGCTGAGGCTCATAAAATTTGTAATCAGAAAGGATTACTAGAGGCTTTGATATAATTTTTAGAGGAAATTTTTATCCATGGAGTAACCCACCTTGGATGAACCACGTTAAAATGGGTCTTTTATGTGTAATGCTTTCTGTCTTGTTTAATGTTATGTTGATGCCACTACTATCTAAAATTAAAATTATTAAATGGTTTAGTCTTATACTGTTCACCCCACCTCTTAGTATAAGTTCATGTTCTTCAATTGGTATCAGAGCAGGTCTCTCTAGAAAAAGCCTAACAGCTTGGAGAAGGATCTAACGGAGGAACATATAAATTCAGAAAAGGTTGAATTCGATCTCAAGAATGAATTCTTCTTGGCCTTACGAAAGCTTGAGAAAATTAGGGAAGAGAATTCTGTCCTTAAGCAGAATTACCAAGAAAAAGATATAGCAAGATCAGAATTGGCTCAATGTGTTATAGATTTCAAAATTCTAGCTGAAGAAAGGAAGAGGATTGAAAAAGTTCTAACAGAGGTTCTAAAAGGAAAGGTGGCTGATTGTGAGAAACTAGAAGGAGAGATTATGTCTCTTAGAGTGAAGTTAGAACAGTCATCTCTCAGACAGAATTTTCCATATGAAAAGAAGGATGGCATCACCATGAAATAGGGTCTTCAAGCAAAGACAATCTTCATTCTGAAGAGCAATGGATTCCAGTTGATCGCAAGAAGAACAAACTTCCAGGGCATCAAAACAGGTTACATAATACCTTCCATGGATATTGTTTTTCCTGTAAAAAATTTGGTCACATAGCTATGCATTGCAATAAATCTCTGAAGAGTCATAGTAAGGAAAATGTTAACTCATTTGCACCTCTTATGAATAAAAATATCATGTGTTACAAGTGCAAGAATTTTGGGCATATAGCAAGGATGTGCAGTTTGGATAAATTTAGTTTTGAGTTCTCAAAAAGGAGGAATGAGATAAAATCTAAGTCAATGATAGTTCAAACTGCTTTTCATGCTCAAGACAAAGTAGAAAAATGGCATCTTGATAGTGGATGTTCAAAACATATGACTGGAGAAAAAGAAAAATTTTTGTCTTTAAAAGAAGCAAACAGAGGAACAGTCAGTTTTGGAGATAACAGGTCCGCAAATATCTGTGGTAAAGGGTCTCTTAGTTTGGATGGGAAATCCAAAACAAAAAACGTGCTTTATGTAGAAGGGCTAAGACATAATTTGCTTAGTGTGAGTCAACTTTGTGATCAAGGGCACATAGTATCTTTCTTTTCAGATAGATGTGAGATAAGTAAAGAATTAAATGGAAAACTTATTGCTAGGGCTACAAGGAATCCAAACAATCTTTACATGCTGAGTGAGATAAAAAGAGAAAAATGCTTTCTAACTCAAGAAGATGAGAGTTTGTTGTGGCATAAAAGATTGGGACATTTGAGTTTTGATAATCTGGTCAGTATTAGTAACAAGGAAGCAGTTAGAGACTTGCCCAAAATAAAAAGGCCCCAAAACATCATTTGTGGTCCTTGTCAACATGTTAAACAGACCAGAACCAGTTTCAAATCGAAAGGGTATACATCTTCCAAACCCTTGGATCTTATTCATACTGATTTGTGTGGCCCCACTAGAACTTAGAGCATTCAGGGAGATAACTATTTCATGTTGTTTATAGATGATTACTCAAGAATGACTTGGGTTACTTTTCTCAAAGAAAAATCTAAAGCTTTTGAAAAATTTAAAGTTTTTAAAGAAATGATTGAAAATGAGACTAACAAAAGAATCATATGCTTAAGATCAGATAGAGGAGGAGAGTTCACTTCAAATGAGTTTGTGGAATATTATGAACAACACGAAATTAAAAGAGAATATTCAGCAGCAAGAACTCCTCAACAAAATGGAGTAGTTGAAAGAAAAAATAGAACTGTTGAAAATATGGCTAGAGCAATGTTAAATGAGTCAAATATTTCAGATGGTTTTTGGAGAGAAGCAGTAAATACAGCAGTTCACATCATTACCAGGGCTCAACTCAGAGTCAATCATCATAAAACTCCCTATGAGCTATGGAAAGGAAGACCAGCTATAGTTAAACACTTCAAAGTGTTCGGGAGTAAGTGCTTCATCAGAAGGGAAGATCAAAATCCGGGTAAGTTTGATCCTAGATGTGATGAGGGAATTTTTCTTGGATATTCCAGGAAAAGTAAGGCCTAAAAATGCTTCAACAAAAGAACTCATACCATTGTAGAAAGCATAAATGTAACAATAGATGAAAGACAGGGATAAGATAACTAGTCAAGGAACTCAGTGATGAAATCTGTCAAGAAGAATTTAGAGAAGTGTCAGATGAAGAAGAGGAAAGACAACACCTGCTTCCCAAAACTCCTTCACGGTATGTTCAGAAACATCATCCCAAAGACTTGATCATTGGTGATCCAAATAGCAGGAAAACAAGAAGAAGAGTCATTCCTTCACATGAATCTGCTAATGTTTCATTGTTATCTCATATTGAGCCAACAAATTTTAGTGAAGCATGTGCAGATGATTTTTGGGTAAAAGCAATGGATGAAGAGCTAAATCAAATAGAAAAAAGGTGAAACCTGGGATTTGGTTCCAAGACCTAAGAACAAAAATGTCATTGGCACAAAATGGGTTTTCAGAAATAAACTTAATGAGGATGGAAAGATTGTCAGGAACAAATCCAGGTTAGTCTCAGAAAGGATATGCTCAAGTCGAAGGTGTTGATTTCGAAGAGACGTTTGTGCCTGTTGCATGTCTTGAAGCAATCAGAATGTTTTTGGCCCTGTCTAGTTTCAAATCTTTCAAAGTGTTTCAAATGGATGTAAAGTCTGCATTTCTAAATGGGGTGTTGGCTGAAGAAGTCTATATAGAACAGCCAGAAGGTGCGTCTCTTTCAGAACAGCTAGACTATGTGTGCAAATTGAAAAAGGCATTGTACGAGTTAAAGCAAGTACCCAGGGCTTGGTACTCAAGACTTGACGGGTATCTTTATGAACAAGGATTCAGGAAAGGCGCAGCAGATTGCAACTTGTACATTAAGAATAAAGGTGATGATATGATTATCATAGTTGTTTATGTCGATGACATTATTTTCAGAGGAAATAATACTCAGATGTGCAAAGTTTTTGCTAAAACCATGCAAAAGGAATTCGAGATGTCCATGATTGGAGAGCTGTCATTATTTTTAGGACTACAGATTACGCAATCAAAAAATGGTATATTTCTCTCTCAAGAAAAGTATATCAAAGAGATGTTAAAAAATTTTGGGATGATGGACAGTAAACCTGTATGTACTCCAATGATTACAGGGTGCAATATGAGTAAGGATGATAAATCTCCAGCAGCAGATCAAAAATTGTACAGATCTATGATTGGCAGTTTACTATATAGTACAACTACCAGACCGGATATCATGCAGGCCATTGGATTAGTAGCAAGATTTTAGGTAGCTCCAAAAGAATATCATGTTATAGCAGTAAAGAGGATATTCAGATATTTGAAGGGCACTATGGATTTTGGGCTTTGGTATCCCAAAGGCGATGATTTCACCCTCACAACCTATATAGATGCAGATTGGGCAGGCAGTATTGATGATAGAAAAAGCACTAGTGGTGGAGCATTATTTCTAGGAAAGAGTCTGGTTTCTTGGCTGAGTAAGAAACAACCTTCTGTTTCCTTATCTACAGCAGAAGCAGAATACATAGCAAGCAAGTGGCTGGGTGCACTCAGGTTTTATGGATGAAAACAACTCTGGAGGATTTCAAAGTCAAGCATGAACAACCTATCCCTATTCTTTGTGATAATTCAAGTGCCATAAGTATTTCTAAAAATCTGGTAATGCACTCAAGGATGAAGCACATTTCTATAAAATATCATTTTTTAAGGGAAAAAGTGCAAGAGAAGCAGGTCAAGCTAGAATATGTACCTACTAAAGAGCAAATTGCAGATATCTTCACCAAACCCCTTCCAAGAGATACGTTTGAGTATCTAAGGGAGAAATTGGGAGTTGTACTTTTACCTTGAGGTTAGTCACCTCATCAGGAGGTGGGGGAGGGACTAAGCTAAGAGGCTCATTCTTAGTCCCAAGCCCCAAAGGTGACCCTTTGCCATTGATGACAAAGGGGGAGAGATTTAAGTAAGGGGGAGTGTTTTCAAGTGAAGAGGAAAGCTTCAAGTCAAGGGGAGCAAAACTTGAAGAGATTGATTTCAGTTTTGGCTCTTGAAAGTTGTGTTTTTAATTAAGGGTTGCCATCAATGACAAAGGGGGAGATTGTTGGCAATTTTGGGTATCTTGAGTACATTGCCTTTGCCTAAGTTTAATTGTTGTCATTGATGTCAAGGAGCTATTGGTAGTTGTTGTTTTTGATGCCAAGGAATTCTTGGAGCAATTTGTTTTTATGTCTAAGGATGTGTTTTGATGAAGGTTTCAGCTGGTCAGTAAGTCTCCAAGAAAATCAGAGTAGCCCAGTTGCCAAAAATCCATAAAAAGATAAGTTAGAAAAAGTTTGCGATGTCGTTGGAAAAATTGTCGCGATTTCGCGACATGTTTGAGGAGAGAGAAAGTTTGGCCAAAACTGTCATGATTTCATGACATGCAGGAAGGCAGAGGCGAAGCGGGAAAAAGTGTCATGATTTCGCGACATGCAGGAAGGCAGAGGCAGAACGGGCAAAATTGTCGCTATTTCATGACAAGTTTTGAAGAAGTTGTACGGATGCAAAAAGTGTCACGATTTCGCGACAAGTTTCGAAGAAGTTGTACGGATGCAAAAACTATCACGATTTCACGACAAGTTGAGTTGGCAGCTTGCAGTTGGCAAAAGCGTCGCGATTTGTGACATGTTCCAGTTTCACGAGCAGTTGGCAAGAAAGAGCTTAAGATAGCAAAAGCGTCGTGATTTTGCGACATGTTTCATTTTTGCTAGTGCAAACCAAGAAAAGGATAAAGAAGCAAGAGCTGTCACGATTTCGTGATAGAGTTGCTGATGATGTCAAAAAAAGGCAAAGGTGTTGCAATTTCACGACAGTAGTGGAGAAGAAGACTTTGAAGTCCAAAGCGTCGTAATTTCGTGACAAGAATCATGATGACGTCAGCAAGAGGCAAAGGTGTCGCGATTTCGTGACAGTAGCAGAGAAGAAGGCTTTGAAGTCCAGAGCGTCACGATTTCATGACAAGAATCATGATGATGTCAAAAAGAGGCAAAGGTGTCATGATTTCGCAACAACAGCGAAGAATAAGGCTTTGAAGTCTAGAGCGTCGCGATTTCGTGACAAGATTTACGATGACATCAGCAAAGGCTGTAGTGTCGTTATTTCGTGACAACAAACCAAAGAAGGTGTATGGCAGTCAAAGAAAGGGGGAGAGATTGCGACTATGTTCACACAGTCTATGTAAAAGAAAGCAAAGTGCACGAAGTAGATGCTTCTGTAATTGCGAACAATTGTGAATGACAAACGGTGATCAAGTGCTACTGTAATTTGAGAATACTGTGCTGCTGTAGCTGCGCAGGCAGTGAAAAGTCGTTTTCAACCAAGTGCAGAAAGGAACAAAGGAAGAGGACAATTGTGCTAGACCGAAGGATTGTGTTTGGTATAGAAAAGAGGACCAGCTTTGCAGTAACAGAGTTGAGGACAGAGATCTCCAGCTAGAGCAAGGAAGACAGGTGTCTTCTATGGACAAAATTCCACTTGCTAAGGGCAGAGGAGGTAGAGGTCTTCTAGAGGATCACTAGCAAAGCAAAATTAGGGGAAGGTGTCTCCTTTGAGCTGAGGCTCATAAAATTTGTAATCGGGAAGGATTCCCAGAGGTTTTGATATAATTTTTAGAGGAAAGTTTTATCCGTGGAGTAACCCACCTTGGGTGAACCACGTTAAAATGGGTCTTTTATGTGTAATGCTTTCTGTCTTGTTTAATGTTATGTTGATGCCACTGCTATCTGAAATTAAAATTATTAAATGGTTTAGTCTTATACTGTTCACCCCCCCCTCTCAGTATAAGTTCATGTTCTTCAATGGTAGTATTACCTAATGTTATTAATGCATGTCATCAAAGTATTATGCTTGGCGGGTGACACAAATATGGGAGTTTGGGGTAGGTGTGATTGATGGGGCTGATAGTGCAGGACCAGAGGTAGCACTTAGGCATCAAGAGATAATAATGGATAGATCATATGATCTTATGGGTGGGGCTACAACATAAAATAGTGATGGAGGTATGATCTTTAGCATTGGTGATTCAATAGCAGCCAAGGGGGATGGTGATGAGGATGAGAGTACATATCAAGAGGGATTACCATTGAGGTGACATGTTTAGCCATGGTATGATAGTGAAGCTAGACCCTCATGATAAGGTGAGGTAGATATTGTACTAGATTATAGAGGGTGGGAGGATGATGTTGATATGTTTGTAGTAGAGGATATGTGGGCTCATATGTATGAGGCCAATGTATGGTGGGATAGGGCAGAGTGAGAAGAGGTGAAGAGAGATTCTCTATGGTTGGAGGTGGAGTAGTGTAGATTGTAGTTAGTGAGATTTTTGTAAGATCATGATACAATAGTGGTTGTGAGATATTTATCCTTGGTAGGTAAGGGAGAGCTGAGGACTAGTATAGAAGGATTGAGAGCATAGATTGATGAAATAGGATAGTTCAAGCTAGATATGGAGGGATTACAACAAGAGCAGTATGTTGTAGTGTCCACTAGGGTGGTGGTGGAGAGAGAGGTAGATTACCTGATGGTACAAGTGGTTAAGTTGTAGTGTGAGCGAGATACTATTAGTGTAGTGTAGGATGTAGCTGAGGTTAATATCGAAGCTGTAGATGAGTTAGAGCATTTGAGAGCATGGGTGGATGAGTTAAAATAGGAGTGAGATGTGATTATAGTGAAGATGGATAACTTATAGGATTATGGGGAGTAACCTGGTATACCGAGCATTGAGTCAGCTCTACGGGCAGAGATGGTAGAGTTGTAGTATGCAAGGGATGGTTATGGGTAGTCTTATCTATAGGAGAAGGACAAGGTGATGGCTTGTGAGGTAACTTTGGTTACTTGGGGATACCACTTCTTGATTATGTAAGTTTGAGATCACATAGGAGTCATAGGAGTACCATATTGGTGATCCCATCAGGGTCACAATTTAGAGTGTTGTAGGTATTATCAATAGGAGGATCAAAATTGATTAAGAGGTGTGAGATTTCATAGAGGAGATATGATGATGGGTCAAGGAGATGAGAGGGGAGCGATGAGCTGCCTGACAGTTAGCAAGGTTGAAGTTGTTTTTGTCATGGTAGATATGCCACAACTTTTGTATTTATGATGTACATAGATTATGTTGATGTGTAACCATACTGATGTATTATTTGTATTGATGATGATGATGATGATGTGTATGAGATTAGCAAGTCAAACTTTTTGATGATGTATACATTGATGTTGAGCAATATATATCCATGTTGATGTGATTTGTGTTATGCCATTTTTATTTTTTTCATGATGATTAGATGTGTTTGATTTGATATGTATGAGATGTGATTATGATTACGGTGAATTACATTGAAAATATTATGTATTTTGAGACTTACCATTTCATTTATAATTAGGTTTTTTATTTATACAATCATGTATGGTAGAAATAATCAATGACAAAGTGACAGTCATGTTTGACATATGAATATATAGTGAGACCATGAATATGTAATATGTATGGTAATAAAAATTTAATCATGATGTGTATATAGATGCTTATAATAGTTCTTGTTTGACTGACTAATAGATAATGCTTATTGATATTTATAGCTTGCTAGTTGTACAACTAAGCATGATGTGTGTTTGTTTCTTCTGCTAAGGTGTTTTATATGGTAGAAGGGATTTCTAGAGAGTCAAACATCTGAGTTTCATTATCAAACCCATTTATTAGTCAAGTGATATTCTACTAAAACCAAGACCATCTTGATTGAGGATAATCCTATCATGGATTTGTGTATGTATAGAGTGATCAATTTATTTATCCATTTTGAGTGAGGTTGGACTAACCAATTGTAAACTTAGCCAAGTAAGCTAGCTCATCCATAAGCATGCATTGGTTTGTACAAAATAAGGTTGTTAATATAATGGATATGTCACCACTTGTAAGGCATGCTCCACTACTATTCAGGTTTCTATAACCCAAATGAAGATTAACCTTGTGATATTATGAACCTGAGAAGCTTAGGGATTCAAGCATTTTTTGTGGTACTATTTTGTTTCTCTCTATTTTTTTAGCTTGTCATTTTATCAAACCTTAGGGTTTTGAATCATCCAAATGAAAGGGTGATTAGGGGAAACCTTTCACTCAGTGTCCAGTGTACGTAAGGTGTTGTATTTCCTATACTCAAAATTTTGTTTAGTTTGTACATGTGTTTGATCTAGTCAACCAAGGGAAGTTTAAAATTGTATTAGAATCCAATGATATTTTATAGAGTTTGATGAGATCAACTAAAATGGTTGACTAATAGAAAATACTTTCATTACTAATCAAATTATGCATAAGAGTGAACATAACATTATGATAGTTATGATAACTAGTGCATGATGTTGTATGCAGTGAAAAATGCCTATGTGCAAGTGAATGAAAAAAATGATGTGAGAATGCAAAACATTGGTGAAATGCATGAAAATGTGATGCCTATTTATAGGAACATGTGCAATGAAACTTGTCATTGATTGAGAGAACCAATTGTGATTGGTTACGGTATATTTACATATCCAAAAAGGGAGAAAATAATACTATAGAAGTCTCATGAAATGATATATGGATGAATGCGATGAATGATATGAGTGCAAATGTTTAGCAGTATCGACATGAGTTTAAGAATATTTTAAGGAATAAAAAGAAGAAAAATAGTGAGGTATAAAGAAATAAGAGAGGAAGAAACCTATCCTAGGTATGTAGCCACTCTAAGCATGGCCATACAACAAAGATAAGAGAAAGAGGAAAGAGAAGAAAATAAGAGGAGAAGAAACCTATCCCAAGTATGTAGTCGCTCTAAGTGTGACTATACAATAGGAATATGATGAAGAAGAAATGGGTGAGGTTTATAAAGAAGAAGAGTTAATGGGAATATTTCATGTTCAACCAATTAATTTGCAACATCGATTAGTATCTTGATTCATGATTCTAGTATTGTGTGCTGGTGATATCTCTGTAATTTCTCTTATTTGAAAGATATTGGAAAATGATTGGATGAACACAAATGATGATGAAGTCACTATTCACAATGAGTGATTGAATGTAAGGATATTATGTATGTGTGGTGTGCAATTTATCATTTTTTTTTTTACTATTTTTCTTAGAATGTAAAAGAATTTGTTAGCCTTAATTGACAAAATTAGGCGTAGAATGCATGGAGATGAATAATGTTGAGGGGTTCACATTCCGCTATTCCCTTGAGGTTGGAAAGCCAAAAAGTACCTAAATCATATTTGTGAATGATGATGTATAGTACCAAAAAATTGGGAGTGAATTTATCTCATAAATGGCATGGTTTGTTTGGGTTTTATTGATTTTATTTTAGCACAATATCTCCTACTTTGAATTCTTGTTCATGCATTTTTTTATCATATACATTATGAACATGGTATTGATAGATACGTAAGTGTTATATGGTGTTGATGCATTGCTCGTATAGTAGTGTGAGTTGATATAAATGAGATTGAAAATTTGTGTCATCATAGATAAATTCTTGCAATGATATTCTTAGAGATGGAATCTCTAACTCTAGAGGCATGATGACTTCATCACCATAGACCAATGAGAACGGGATTGACCCAGTGGGTGTTATGATGCTGGTTCAATATTCCCATAATGCTAAGGAAATTTTATGATACCAATCATAATGAGAATTGGTGACCATTTTGCAAAGGTTGGTGCAAATGGTTTTATTCATTGCTTTTGCTTGACCATTTCCTTGGGGATAATAAATAATGAGAAGTTGTGTTTGATGTTATATTTTTAATAACACATTAAAATCCTTATTTTTAAATGATGTGTCATTATATGATATGATTTTGAAGGGTATTACAAAGCAACATATGAGGTGTTGAATGAATTCAACAATTTTGGGTCCTATCGTTTTAATGAGCGAACCAACCTCTACCCATTTGGTGAAGTATTCCATAGCTATTATGATGAAATTATGTTTACCTGAGGAAGCTAGGGTGATTTTTCCTATGAGTTCAAGGTCCCGTTGCAAGAATGACCACATTTTTTGGATAGGTTGCAATGATGGTTAAGGTAAATATGTTAAGTTAGTGTGTTGTTATATTTTGACACATTTCTTGACATAGGAACAACAATCATGCTCCATTGTGGGCCAATAATAACCCATGAATATGATGTGTTTAGTTATGGCAACTCCATTGAAATGGACCCACAAGTACTAGTATGGGTAGTAGAGGTGATGTGATGGGTTTCTTGTGGCTTGAGGTACCGAAGGAGGATGCCATCATAGCTTTGTTTGTAAAGGATATCTCCCAACAATGTATATCAAATGGCCTTTTGTCTGAATATTTTGCTAGTGGTCTAGGATAGGTTGAAAGGAAGCATACTTATTTTAATATAGTCCTTGATTTGGGGCATCTAAAGACTAGTAGGCTCCACTTGAAAAAATCTAACATCTAGGTTGTTGCTCGATAGTTTTGGTACAATGGAAGAATTGTAAAGTGTTTGTACAAATATGTGGGTAGTATTGACATGCAAATTTTATGGAATGAGAGAGCCAAGTGAGGCCATAGTATCAATAAATATATTAGTTGACCTAGGCAAGACTTCCATGTCATACCAATTGAACTATGATAACAAATATTTTATAACTCATAAGTATTGCTTGAGTACTACACAGTAACAATTGTATTTACCAATAGGAAGGAGTCATCAATGATGTGGATATGTATGATGCACATTGTGAGGATGGTTTTGAGACCATTTTGAGACCTAATATGGGGGATTCATAATTGGAATTATTTTTTGTGTAAGGGAAATCTATTTTAAAGGAAAATAGGATTGGAGCCCTATGTAGTGTGCAGAATACACATCCAACACCTCCCCCTTGTTCGTATTTTTAACCATCAAAGAAAAGTGTTAGGTCCAATTTATCTTCTACATCAAAAAATTCTTCCTATTCTAAAACATGAAAGATAGAATCATCGAGGAGCTCAATGAGGAGAGGTTTGGCATTAGGGAGTGGAGCTTCAACAATTTGATCTATAATAACTTGCCCTTTGATGGATATTTGATGTATGAATTCAAGATCAAATTTTGAGAATAACATTAACCATTTGATAGTTCTAGAGTTTTGGTATGATTGAACCATCATATAACATAATGGGTTATCTTATAAGTGGTGTGATAAATTAGATAATGGTAGAATTTATTGGTAGAAAATACAAGTGACAGGTACACATTTTTAATAAATTCATAGTGGGTTTCATAATTGATCAACATCCAACTAATGTAATATATGGATTTTTCTTGTCAAACCTCATTAGTTTGAGCCAAAAGGGTACCCAAGGAAAATTTTATGGAATGGTAACTCTGAATGAGGTGGAGTTAACATTGGTGGAGGCATGAGGTATCATTTGATATCCTCAAAGGTGTCTTGAAATGCATGATCCCATTTGAAAGGCAGACCCTTTTGCAATGAGTGGTTAAAGGATCTGCACTTGTCTTATAATTGCATAATAAAGTGGTTAAAGAGTCTGCACTTGTACACTACGTAATTGCTTTAAATTTTTAGGGGGTGGCATTTTGATAATAGATTTTATTTTATTGAGGTCAACTTCAATGCCCTATTGTGAGACGATGAATCCTAATTTTTTTAGAAAGTACTCCAAAAACACATTTCTTTGGATTCAACCAGACATTATGTTCTAAGAGGTGATCGAATATATTTCATAAGATTTGAATATGCTAGTGTTGTTTCTTAGATTTTTCCAAGAGGTCATCCACATAGTATTCCATAATTTTATGCATGTAGTCATGGAATATGTAGGTCATGGCATGTTGGTATGTAGCACTTGTATTGTTTAGACCAAATAGCATGACCTTGCAACAGAATATCCTCTAAGGAGATGTGAAGGATGTTTTGTGTTGATCATCAAGGTTAACCCAAATTTGATTGTAACCTAAGAATCCATCCATCAGAGATAACATTTCATGACCTATGCATGAGTTGGCCAATGTATTGATGTTCAAGAGAGGAAATTTATATTTAGGAAACACTATGTTAAGATCTTGAAAATTGGTGCATATGTGTATCCCTCCTTTTGGCTTTCCCATAGGGATGACATTTGACACCCATTAGAGGTAGTCAATTAGTTCAATAAAACCAACATCTAGAAGTTTTTATAATTCATATTTCACCATCAAAGATATGGTGGGTGTATTTTTTGAGGTAAATATTTTATAGGTTTAGCATATTTATCTATTTTTATGTTATGAACCACAATATTGGGATCATGTTTCAGCATATCAGTGTAGGACCAAGTGAATACATTTTTGTACTCAAGGAGTTCAATTAATTTTTCATGTTCTTTAAGAGATAAGATTACCACTATTTGGAGAATGCAAGGATTTTGGGGATCTTCACTAATATCAACATCAATGGTGTCCTTGACCAACATGTGGGATCCATGCTCTATTTGGGAAGGTATAGGAATAAGGTGCAGATCATCTACAACATTTTCTATGTGAGTTTCCTTGTCATTGTCGATTTCCACCTGATGTAATGTAGAAGGTTGATGGGTGGGGGATGTAGGTATTGACATGGTGTAGGACTTGTGGGATAGGTATGAAGTCATGTGGGGATGGATAGGGTGGAAGGTGGTCAAAATAAATGTAATCAGGATTGATGGTGAGGATGTGATCATGATGTGCTTCATATCGAAGGGGACAAATAAATCAACTAAGATCATATTGATCATGTGGTGCATTAACATTGTGCATAACTTAGTATTGGTCCATGCAATAGGTTGAATTGGGTATTGTGGTGATGGTAGGAGTTGACATATAATGGGAGGAAAAGCAGTTGGAGGATGTGATAGATGTGGATGTTTGTGTGGGAGAAGAAATTGAAGGATGGGCAATGGAATGGGAAACATATGAAGGAAATTGATGTCTCCATCAGGTGGCTCGATGATTGGAAAAATGAGGGAAGATATCTCCTTAGAGGTTTACGAATTGATAGAGAGATTGTCAAATTGCAAGTCCAAATTATCTTCAAAGATGTTGGGATATTCTAGGTGAATCATGGCCACCTAAAATAAGGAAGGAGGGATGCCAATAAAATATTGAGGGTATCAAATTTTAATAGGAGAGTCACATTCTATTTCAGTGGGGTCCTCTTTTTCATCATACATAGATATGATGTTAAGAATTTGAAGTTCATGTGTCAATAGATCCTTAGTTTGAAAATGATAGCCTAGACCTGATTTTTTATTAGGCTATAGGAAATAAATATTTATGAGGGAACGTTGTACTTGATCGTTGTGATCTAGACCAAACCTATACTAGTTATGTCACTAAAAATAATGTAAGGTGAAGGATGGTTTGGATAGGAAGTTGAGGATCACATAGGATGGAGCCTTGAGTTCTAGAGGTTTTGTTGCTTTTAAGGAGGTACAAATTCTTCGATACACAAAGTTGGTTTGATTTCTTGGGACCCTCATTGGAATAACAAAGCTGATGGTCAAAGGTATATTTCATGGTCAGCTAAAATCATGTGTTATTTGAATGCTACATGGTCGAATACAAGTGTTATGTTCCATGTATTCTCATGGTCCTGGGCTTGTCATAATCATAGATATGTGTGGTGTCTAGGATGAGCAACATTAAGGATCCAAAAAAAATTTATGGAGAGGAAGCAAATATGGATTCTTGTGACTCAGAGGAAGCAAATATGGATGCTTGGAGATACTAGAAGGTGGAGTATGATGTATCCTATGAGGTTTGTGATAAGGGGGTGGAAAATGTTTATGGATTATTGTACATGCAGTCATAGGGAGGGACAAGATTAGGTGACTGGTGGGGTGGTTGTGATTGTGGTTGTGGTTGTGGATGTGGAAGCTATTGTTTCTTGGATTGTGATTGTAGGTGTGATGGGTGTTATTTTGAGGTGGGTGGATGAAAGGGTAGGAGTTGGTGGTAATGTAACCAAATTGCAATACTTAAATAGATTGTCATCATATTGGATGTAATGCACTTATCCATCATGTAAGTATTTGATGCAATGATGGATGGTAGAGGGAACGTATTGCATATCATGAATCCAAGGTCTCCCTAAGAGGATTTTGTACTATATTTATCCTTCAATGATCGTGTGGGGGATGTAGGTTTTGGCATGGTGTGGTACTTATGGGGTAGGAAGGAAATGGTGTGGGGATGGATTGGGTGGAAGGTGGTTGAAATCAATATAATCGATATTGATGGCAAGGATGTGATCAACATATATCGTGTATCGAAGGGAGAAAAATAGATTAACTAAGATCATGTTGATCATGTGGTGTATTAATATTATGTGCAACTTAGTATTGGATGATGCAACAAGTTGAATTAGGTTTTGTGGTGGTGGTAGGAGTTGACATAGAATGGAGAGAAATTAGGTGGAGGATGTGGTAAATGTGGATGTTCATGTGGGAGAATAAATGGAAGGATGGGCAATGGAATGGGAAATATATGAAGAAAATTGATGTCTCCATTAGGTGGCTCAGTGATTGGAAAAATAGTGGAAGATATCTCCTCATAGGTAGCTAAATTGATAGAGAGATTGTTGAATTGTAAGTCCAAATCATCTTCGAAGATATTGGGAGATTCTAGGTGAATCATGGCCACCTGAAAGAATAAAGGAGAGATGTTAATTAGATATTGAGAGGATAAGCTTTCAGTAGGAGAGTCACATTCTAAATTAGTGGGATCTTCTTACTCATCATTCATAGATGTGACATCTAGGTTTTGAAGTTCATGTGTTAATAGATCCTCGATTTTCTAATGACAGCCTAAAATTTATTTTCATTAAGTTGTAGGAAATGAGGATCGATGAGGGAATGGCATACCTACTCGTGGTGACCTAGACCAAACCCATTCTAGTTATACTACTACAAATTACATGAGGCAAAGGATGGGTTGGATAGAAATTTGATGCTCACATAGGATGGGAACTCGGGTTTTAGGGGTTATGTTTATTTTAAGGAGGTATTGATGCCTCCGTACATAATGTTGATTTGATTTGTTGGGACCCCATTAGAATAACAATGATGATGGTCAAATGTATATTTCATGGTCGACTGAAATCATACACTGTTTGAATGCTATGTGGTGTGATATGAGTGTTATGTACCATATATTCTCTTGGTCCTGGGATTGTCATAAGCACAAAGATGTGTGGTGTCTTAGGATGAGTTTGCGATATTAAAGATAAAAAATTATTTTATGGAGATGAAGTGTATGTTGATGCTTATGAATCGGATGGAAGGTTGGTGGGTTGGGAGGAGATGAGGGGTGGTAGACTACCATCTCTAGGAGGAGGATGGGAAGTGGAGATATTATAATATGGGAGATGAGGTATCATGTGAGTTGTGTAAGAAGGAGGTGGGAAAGTATTTGTGGATTATTAGACATGTGGTTATAGGGGGAACAATATTGGGTGATTGTGGTTGTGGATGTGAAAGCTGGTTTTTCTTGGATTTTTATTGGAGGTGTGATGTGTGTTTTATTAAGATGGTTGGATGGAAGGGTAGGATTTGGTGGTAATGTAATAAAATTGTAGTACTTAAATGGATCATCATCAGCTTGTATGTGGTGCACTTTTCCATCATGTCATTATTTGACACAATTATGGATGGTACATGGAATACATTGCATGTCATGAATCCAAGGTCTTCCTAGGAGAATATTATACTACATTTATCCTTCAATGATATGACATAAAGTGGGTATGATTTTGATGCCTACCTTGATGGGTAGGACTATCATACCCAATTTTTGGCATATGGTACCATTAAAGGAAAACAAGTCCATGGCAAGAGTGATGTGATGTTCAGATGATAATGTTGAGATGATCGAGAGTTGGAAAAGTGATCATATTGATGGAAGACCTTGTGTCAATCAAGACATGCTTGTAAGGTATGTTAGGATTTTTTGGTCAAATTTTAGGTAAGGCAAGATGATCGACATCATATAGTATTTGGAAAATGTTGATCATAGGTTCAATCAAAGGAGTCTACATGCAGGGTGGATGATCAACAAGATGTTGGGATTTCATGAGTGAGTTGAAAAAGGTGGAGGAAATGTGTTCCTCAGGTGTGGATGATCCTATTGTTGTAGTGGGGAATTTTGTATGGATGGTGTAGCTATTATGTTGGATACAATATTGATGGTTTGATGAGGCCTTAATTGATTCTAATTAGCATTGCATTTGTTGAATTAGGATTGTAGTGGGGATTAATCTTCCCCTTATGTATTTTGACATCTTCGATAAGTTTTGCTTTTGTGGTAGCTTCCTCAAAGGAGCTATGTTGTTGCATCTATAAATTACTAAATATGGCCTTAATACAACTTCTAGAAAATACCTTAACCAAATTTGTTTAAGGGATGGAGAAAGGTATATCATTAATGACTACTTGCCATTGTGCGACATAATCATTAATCGGCTCCTCCCAAAACTATCATAGACTATATAAGTATGGTAGGGATGTTTTATTCTTCATGTTAAGCACAAAATATTCCAAGAAAGCATTTCCAACTAATTTAATCTATATAAACTATGCCTAGGAAAGTTATCATACCAATTTAAATCTATTCCCCAAGGGATTATAGGAAGGTTTTGAGCATTAAGACATCATAGTCACTAATGTGATAGCAGAAGAATCAGTAGTTGCTCAAATATTCTTGAGGGTCCTCATTGCCTCTAAATTTATCAAATTTAGGTTCAAAATTGGAGGGGTAGGGTGGCATGTGTAGAGAGGAATGAATAGGATTTGAGCACAACTCATTGTAAGTGGGATTGTTGTATCTAAAACTATTCAAGTGTGTTTGCATCTGCTTGATTTGGTCTTGCATAATTTGTATCATTTGTGGCATGATTGGTATTATTAGATTTAAACCAATTGAGTTATCTATCAATGAGTATTTAGGTTAGTTGTGGTTGGTATTTTGGTAATTGGAGGGTGGATTTGGATTATGGATGACTTGATTTTGGTTCGATCGTGTATTCATATTCTGGTTTTGTATTTGATTAACCATGGGAATGATTTCTTGTTGATAAATTAGATCAAGCCCTTTGTAATATGGTATTTGTGTAGGCACCTAAATTTATGTGTTGTGGAGGCGTATGGGTAAACCAATCACTATCTAGTACTTATTGTTTGTTCCTGTGGTTAAATGATGTTTGAGTAGGGACTTGTTGAATGGGTATCTAGGTATACCCTTGCTGAGGTAGCCCTTGGATGACCATATTTTGGGAAGGCATTTGTGTATATATTTGTTGATGTGGTAACTCTTACACTTGAACTTGTGTAGTCATATTTGTTGTTGTTGGGGCATTTGCATATACCCTTGTTGGATAGGCCCCTGATTGGGCACTTGTTATTGTTGGGGTATTTGTGCATACCCCTATGGATTAGGCCCTCGATTTGATTCTTATTGTTGTTGGGTTTTTTTGCATACCATTTTTTATTAGGACCCTAATTGGGCACCTATTTTTGTTGGGGTATATGTGCATATCCTTGTTGATTAGGTCCCTAATTGGGTGATGAGGTCAAATAATTTTTAGCATACTTTAACATCCACTATTCAATATTTTGTCTATATTTCATATTTAGGCTTACTGTTACAGGAGTTGTAACAGTTCTGTTTCAGCCGGTGACTATTCCCGAAATTGTAAACATTATTTAAACCTGTTGCTGAATAATATTTTCTGGTTCGCATTTTTACATGGCATCAGAGCCAGTGGCGTGAAGGGAGAGGCTAGAGGCGGACGACGTTATTCAGCAATGCAGTGCGAAATTTTTTTTTAAATTTTTTTTTCCGTCGCGTGATTGCAGCTGAGGAGGCCTGCAGCGAAATTAAAAAAAATATTTCGCCCCCCGCTGAGCGGACGTCCCCGCGCGTAGAGCGTCACGACACGCGCAGACGTAGAGGAGGGACGCAGGAGGTCCACTCCCCTAGACGTCCGCACGCAGACGTATGTCTGCGTTCGTGCGTAGATGCGTCCAGGAGGGACGCGCGTAGACGCGTCCAGACATGCGTAGACGCATCCAGGAGGGACGCGCGTGCGACGTGCGTAGGGGCGTCACGAGGGAACCCCCCCGTTGAGCGGAGGCACAGGAGGTTTGCTCCTCCTCCCCCCCCGACGCACGCGCTGCGTCGCGGGGGCGTGGAAAAAAAAAAAAAAAAAAAAAGAATCCCCCCCCGGTTGAACGCGCTGCGTCGCGGGGGTGAAAAAAAGAGAATCCTGTCCCCGGGAACTTAAAAAAAAAAAACGCGCGGAGGAAGCTGCAGCGGCGAGGCCGCGATTTTCAGAGGATGAACCTGTGGTCGGGAAGCAGCTCAAATTCGAGGGGCTCCATTGATCCTTCCAGATCAGCCCGCTGGCTCACGTGGTCGTGAGCCATGCGGTAAGGCTCTGGGAGCCTGCAGGTCGGGGGTTCAAATCCCGCCGACTCCCCCCTTGCAAAGGTATAATTTTTTTTTTTTTTCAAATTTTTTTTTAATTATTATTTTATAGTTAAAATTTTTAATTTTAATTTATTTTGTTATAGTTTTAAAACTTTATAAATTAAAATTTATTTTTTAATTTATTTTTTGATAAGTTTTTAAAACTATATAAATTAAAATTATTTATTTTAACTTTAAAAACATAATAATTATTAAAATGCTTTGTTAAAGAGAATTTTTTTTAAGGGGGGATATTTTTTTTCAAAAAATCAAAGGGGGAATGTGAGTAATTTTCTGAAAAATAGCAATTTGGCGAATTGTAAAAGGTGCATTTTCGGTTGTGTCCGACACCTTAGGGTTTCATTCTGTGGGCATTTTTTTGATGTATGATGCATTTTCATTTCTATGCACTACTTCATTAAAATTAAAATCAAAACACTCCCTAAGTCCCCGAAATAATTAAAACCCATCCGTGCAATTTATTGCACTGCAGCGTTCGGTATTTGTGATACCTCTGGCCAGCACTTACAGGTAAATTTGTCATGATTGGGCTACTGTATCCGCCGCCTAATATAGCTGCTACAACGACGTCTGAGCTTGTTCTCTATAAATCATCGGGGAGAGATAAGTTAGCCATTTTTGCATTTTTTTTACTCCATCCACTACCCTTAATCGTTCTTGTGTTTAGGCGTAAATCCTGACGAAGTATTCTTCATAGTGTTTAGGGGAAGTTATGCCCCACGCATGAGAAGAATCTTCTATGGTAGGTGCCATCAACAAGGCGATTCCCTTTCAGTACCGCTTATGTTCCACGTATCGTATGATCTCTAAAACTCACCTATAGTCTCCCTCACATAAGGGCGGGTGATTTTTGTTGATCTTTCTAAATACCTATAGTTTCCCTCATGTAAGGGCGGGTATTTTGTACGGTATAACGGCCTAGCAAAAGGTATATCGAAAGGGGGACCAATTGGTGATATAAGGAACCTTCACTATGGTCGTTGTTGCAAAGTTGATGACTGATCCGCATCAGTTATTGAAAGGTCCAAATTATACACCATGGAAACATAAGATGAAGGCAATTCTCCAAATGGAAGATTTGTGGGATATTGTTACTGGAGTAACAACTAGGCCTTCACCAATAGCAGGATCCACAGGTCCTTCCGCAGATCAGATAGCTTTTGACAAGAAAGACAGTCGAGCAAAGGTGCTCATTTTGTTTGCTATTTCAGATGAAGTGCAACCTCATATAGCTGACAAAGCAAGTGGTAAAGAGGCATGGGATGCCCTTAGAACCATCTATGAGGGAAATAATGATTCCACCATTCTTCATCTTCAACAACAACTTCATAACCTGAGTTTGAGACAGGGTGAAATAGTTGAACTCTTTCTGTGCAGAGTGTCTGAATTGAAAGAGAAATTGAATTCTTTGGGAGATACTATGGACAAAAAGCTTCTCATTTCACTTGTGATGAGATCTTTGCCTTCTTCATTTGATATGTTGATCACCTCCATCCAGGTGTCTCAACGACAAATTACCTACATCGAGTTGGTCAATCTGCTTCAACAACAGGAGGCACGCCAACTTCACAAGGATGATTCTTCCAATACAGCCCTATACACCAACAGGCAGGGTTCTAGGAAGAAAGGTAATGGGCAAAAAGGAGGCAACTTTTAGAAAGGAGGAAATTCTCAATAGGATACGAAAGGAAAAGGCAAACAACCTCAATAGAAGAAGAGGTGGTGCAAGATCTGTGAGAAAGAAAACCATGACACCAATAGGTGTTGGCATAAGAATAAGCAGAAAGGCCAAAACAAACCACAAAATAAAAACAAGCAACCCCAGGTGAATGTTGTTGTTGAAGAATCTGACTCAGATTCTGAATGGGCACACAAGGTGCTCATGACTACCACAGATTCCACACAGAGGGATCCTGTTTGGTATGTCGATTCTGGAGCTAGCAAACATATGACTGGCGATAGATCATGGTTTGAATCATTTGTGGCCAAAGAGGGCAAACCTATCACCATTGCTGATGATAAAACCTACAGGGTTCAGGGAGAGGGTACAGTTTCAGTAACTCTTCCTGATGGCAAGTGTCAGATTGACAAAGTCCTCTATGTTCCGAGATTGGCTAACAATTTGTTGTCAGTCACACAAATCCTAGATAGAAATATGGTTGTCAACTTTCGTGTTGAGAATGGCAAGAAGTGTTGTACTATTACCAGGAAGGGTAAGCAGATTGCAACAACTTCATATAAGCACGGCTTATTTGCCCTAGATGCTATCTCTACTCCACATGTTGCCATGACTGTCTCTACCAAGGAGGCAAATTCCCTATGGTACAAGAGATATGGGCATCTTAGTTCTGGCTACTTACTTGAGCTCAGTAAGTATGAGATGGTAAAGGGTCTTCCTTCCCTTTCTGCCACATTGCCAGTGTGCTCTGACTACTTGGCAGGAAAGCAGCATAGAGTACCATTTGAGAAGAGCTCAACAAGAGCACGAAAACCTCTGGAGTTAATTCACACCGATTTGTGCGGTCCTTTCACACCCAATAGTTGTGGAGGGAAGAGGTACTTTTAGTTATTCGTAGATGACTACTCACGAAAGATGTGGGTTTTCTTTCTCCAACTGAAATCTAAAGCTTTCACATTCTTCCAGCAGTTCAAGAAATCCGTTGAGAAGGAGTCAGGAGCTTCTATTAAAACCCTCCGCTCAGATCGAGGGGGGGAGTTTACCTCTAATGAATTTTTTGCATTCTTAGATAAGCATGGAATCAAGAGATAGTTAACAACTGCCTATACTCCTCAGAAAAATGGAGTTGCTAAGAGAAGGAACCATTCTATCATGGAAATGGTTCGTTGTATGCTCACAGGAGCTACTCTTGGGCAACAATATTGGGTAGAAGCTGTCACCACTGTAGTATATCTGTTGAATAGGGCACCCATAAAGGCCCTAAAAGGAATGACTCCACAGGAAGCATGGAGTGGTCGAAAACCCTCCATATCTCATCTACGTATTTTCGGATGTCATGCTTTCATGCACATACCGAAAGAGAAAAGGAAGAAGCTAGATGAGAAAACACTGAGATGCATTTTTCTTGGTTATGATGAGCACTCCAAAGGATATCGGTTGATAGATCCTTTGACCAAGAAAATTCATGTCAGTAGAGATGTTGTCTTTGATGAAGCTTTCACATCACAGAGCACATCTAAAGTACACCTAGATATTGTGGAATCTAAGGAAGAGAAGATTCCTTCGTCAACACAGACAGGAGGTCCTTCTACATCTTCTTCAACACCACCGAAGAAGAATCCAAAATGGTGTACAAATACAATCAGAGACACAAATTTATCCACTCCTCCCAATTTGAACTTGGATAGACCTCGTACACGCAGTATGGCTCAAAAGGAAAATGAAGCCAAAGAAACTGGTGAGGTTGATGATCTTTGTCAATCTTTTGAGGAAATTTCTATAACTCCAAGTACAGAAGTAGAGGATATGGATATTGATGATGACAGGGCGTTCATGTCTACCATAGATGATCTTGAACCTGCATCAGTGCAAGATGCTCTCAGTGAGCCTCAGTGGAAGGCCGCTATGGATACAGAGTATGAGTCTTTGATGAAAAATAAAACTTGGAAGCTTGTTGATCTACCGCATGGAAAGAAACCCATTGGCTGCAAATGGGTATATAAAGTCAAGTACAAGGCAGATGGAACAATTGATAAGCATAAGGCCCGTCTTGTTGCAAAGGGTTATGCTCAAAAGGAAGGCATTGACTACGAGGAAAATTTTGCACCTACTTCTCGGATGACCACAATTAGGGTTATGTGTGCTATGGCAGCACAATATGGGTGGAAAGTTCACCAGATGGATGTCAAAAGCGCCTTTCTAAATGGTGATCTCCAAGAAGAAGTCTACATGACTCAGCCTGAAGGATTTGAAGTGGAAGGCCAAGAGCAGAAGGTTTGCAAATTGGTCAAATCCTTATATGGTCTGAAACAAGCTCCTCGAGCTTGGTATATAAAAATGGAAAATCACCTTATGCAACATGGATTTAAGAGATGTTCGTCAGATGCAAACCTCTATTTCAAGAAATAGGGTTCTGAGATAGTGTTGCTTGTACTCTATGTGGATGATCTGCTCATTACAGGGAGTTCAAAAACTATGATCTCTACTGTCAAAAGAAAATTGTGTAAATCTTTTGAGATGACAGATCTCGGACTTCTCCATTACTATCTTGGTCTGGAATTCAGCCAGAAGGAGCACTCCATCAAAGTGTCTCAGAAAAAATATGCCAAGACATTGCTTGGAAAAATATCGCATGACTGATTGCAAGCCAATGGCAACTCCGATGGAGAATGGACTTCGGTTATCGCGATATGATGATTCACCTCAGGTAGATGGTACTCTCTATCGACAGTTGATTGGGAGTCTCATATATCTGACCAATACTAGGCCAGATCTCGTATTTGCTTGTCAACTATCTTTCGAGGTTCATGCAGGAGCCTAAGACCACTCATTGGAAAGCAACAAAACGTGTTCTTCACTATGTCCGTGGTACTATGGAATATGGCCTAGAATACAAGAGGAACAACAAATTCTTCTTGTAAGGATACATGGACTCCGACTATGCCGGATCATTTGATGATCGCAAGTCAACTTTTGGATACATTTTTCATCTGGGATCCGGTCATGTCTCTTGGCACAGCAAGAAGCAACAGGTGGTTGCTATTTCATCAATAGAGGCAGAGTATCACGTCGCACGTGAAGCTGTGTGCGAAGTGATATGGTTGCGTCGCATTCTGACAAGTATGGGCCATCCATCAAAATCTCCAATACACTTGTTTTGCGACAATCAGGGTGTTTTGAACCTCGTCAAGAATCCAGTCCATCATGAAAGAACAAAGCACATTGACACACAATGTCATTTCATTCGAGATGAAGTTCCAAAGCATCGAATTCAGCTTCAACACATTCCCACCGATGCTCAAGTTGCAGACATTTTCACTAAGGCACTTGGACGTGTCAAATTTGAATTGTTTCGCAACTCTCTTTGTATTGCAAAATGATGTAAGGGGATGTTAGTATAGCTATTAGTTATTACATTACCCAAATAATGTAATAAAGGGGGATGTTAGCGTACTTTAACATCCACTATTCAATATTTTGTCTATATTTCATATTTAGGCTTACTGTTACAGGAGTTGTAACAGTTCTGTTTCAGCCGGTGACTATTCCCGGCATTGTAAACATTATTTAAACCTGTTGCTGAATAATATTTTTTGGTTAGCATTTTTACAATAATATCTCATTTTTATAGTATTTTTGACATATAAAAACTACCATATTAAAAAAATAACATGGTTAAATTCTAAATATTTGATTAAAATATGTTATTTGTTGATTTTTACATGATTGGATGTTTAGAAATATTGTACCCCTCTTTTGACTATTTGTTCTATATTTTATGTCTGTTTTTGCATGATTTTTTTAGCAAATTAGTATAGCAAAATTAATGGAAAATAAAAAAATTGTGACTTGTTATTGGATTAACTATTTTAATATTTTACAATATTAAAATTTATTTGTAGAGGTGACATGGCACCAAAATAGTTATTTTACTGTAAAACAAGGCACTAACAAACTGTACACAACATACAAAAACTAGCCACCTGTAACATTAAAGGAGGATGTTTAAGTGATCAAAAGTAGCAAGAAATAACTATTGGAATGTGTTCAATGATACTAAGGAATACCTATGATACACTTGGATGCATATCCACACAATCTAGATTGATGGAAACAAGATATTCCACAAATTTTGCTTGATATTTTGGAGTTCTCCAAAATGAAAAGCAGAAACAATCCATTCAAACTAAAAAGGTACAATTTGGATCCATTTCATAGTGAATGAAGGACGATAGTGTGGGGACAGGTGTAATAGCTATGTATAACCTATTTTTGACCTATTACCACCATTTGTAATATGCATAGATAGGTGTTACAAAAGATTTTTTCCTGAAATAGACCAAGTCTACTGCAACAAAATAGCAAATCAAGTGTGGACAACATAACATTTTATTTTTTAGTTGAAAATATTTATGTAAGAAATAGTATAAATAGGATCAATCACCATTGGTTGAGTTAGTAGAGTAGGAAGTTAGAATAGAAGTCAAAAGTTAGAAAGTGAATGTTGTAACATTCATCTTTTGTAATAGCAGAATTAATAAAAGTGTAGTTTTATCCAAACATGTTAATTTATGAGTGTGAGAATATTTATATTTTAGGATTTGGTGTAATATTACCTTATTCTAGACCAGGGAGAAAGGGACCACTCTTAGGGCTGCAGGAAGGAGCATTTTTACAGGTTTTTGATAGTTTTCTATTTTAGTAGTTTTTATCAACTTTCTTGTTCAAATATTGTAACAACAATTTCCTTTGTTTTTAACATGTTTATTATTATGTTTAAAATGTGATGTGTGAGTTTTTTTAATCTAACTGACCCCTATTTTTGTGTTCTTTTATTTCTCTTGTTTTTTGCATTTCAATTTTAGCAACATTTTTCTGTTTGTTTCCTACAACTTTTTTTGACAAGTTTTTACAATAGTTTTTTTGACAACGTATTGCATTTTTAATTTAGAATTATTGAATTAATTTTGTTTCAAATTAGATTTTTCCATTGATTTCATTTCAATTTAGCAAGCATAAATTAGATTTTGCTTCAACAATTTCAATTTTGCAATTTAGTTCAAATTTTACAAATTAGAAGTAGTTTCAATTCTGCAAAGTTAAGTTAGGAGTTAGTGTGACCTTGAAAATACCAAATGAACCTCTATTTCACCGAATAAATATCGTGAACTAATGACTAAATTGTAACTTGTCAAAACCTTCTATCACAACCCTAAATTTGACAAATATTGAAAAATAAATGATGATAATAATGCCACTCATCATTTTGGGCACCTTTGCTAGGGAACATAGGTGTTTTTAGAAGATAAATCAGTCAAATAATTATTGATTATGCTAAGTTCTAAAATTTAAAGTAAAATCCTGAACATAACAAACTTGCATGAAACTCAATTGAGAAACTGGTAATTGCAATTTAGAAATTTAAAAAACACAAGTATAGCAATTATGAATATATTTAGAGGACACACAATAAGATTTTTACAAACAATAGGAAGAAAAAATTCATGAGAATAGGTTGAAACTATGCCAAAGTTATCTGAATTAATGATTCCCAAAAATATTGGAATTTTTAAAGAATCACAATCATCTACTTCAAGAAGTGTAGGATCCTTGAGAAATAATTACAAGGAGGAAAAATCAGTAGGTCAACATCACCTTCCCTTGATAAATCCATACAATCAAGAAAATTTAATAGGATTTATGATTGTTGTTGGGAACCCATAATGGTAGTCTCACAAGAGAATCCAAGGAGAGCCAGTAATGTGCTCCACTCTAGTGCAACTAGTACACCTACCAAAAAGTTTGATAAATCCTAATTAAAAATCTTCCATGAAAGTCATTTCACCTTTTGTGTTACAAAATTTTAAGGGAGTTACATCTGAAGACCCTAATTTGTTTCTATTTGAGTTTAATATTGTATGCCAAGCTTATGACTACACCATTGATAGTCAAAAGATCAAATTATTTCCTTCCACTCTTAAAGAATTAGCCCTATGATGGTTTATCACCTTAGCATCTGATTCAATTTGAACCTGGGATGAGATGGAAAATGTATTTTTGGAGAGATATGAAGAATATTATCAAGTTAAGAATAAAAATGATGAATTTCTTAGAATGAAACAAGAGAAAGATGAAAGTTTAGAAGACTATATATACAAATTTTATTTTATTTGTAAGAGATGTGGGAGTGTTGAATCAAAATTAAGTAAAGTTATATTCTTGAGAGGACTACAAGATGAATCAAGATATGTATTGGATATTTTGGGAAAAGGACATGAAAATACACTTGAATTTTAGAAAATCATTGAACTTTGTAAAACTTATTCCCGTTAAAGGCATAGAAAACACAAAATTGGTAACAATAAAAAATATTTGAAAGAATTTATGAAAGAGTTTTCTAATCTAAAAGTTGATATTTTAGTGCATCTTAATAAAACATTAGATGAAAATAATTAATACACTAAATATTTAGCCATATATTGTTCAAGATGTGAGAAGAACTCTATTCATGAATGTTCTTTGAATAAAATATTTATATCTACTATATGTAACATTTGTGAAAAGGGACACCCACAAATCAATGTGATTTTTTACCAGGATTAACAATTGTCTTTGAAAAACAATATCAACCTATAAAATAACTCAATTTTATAGGACAAAGACAAGGTGGTAATTTTCTTAAATTTTCATATCAAAATGCTTCTCGATTTTCTACAAATTGGGGAAATAATCCTTGGTAAATGCCATGGTATACTTTAGGTTCAATTCAACCACATTGGAGTCAACCACCATGGGCATATTCCCAAGAGTGGTCTCAACCTATATGGATGAATCAATAATCAAATCAACAACATCCACCATGGTTGCAACCAAAAATGCAAGGACAACAATGGGTACAACAACAAAAATTATACAAAGGGTAACATTAGTATAAAAAATAATAATCAAATTTGTTGCCTACTCATACCCATAATTTCTCTCAGGGACAACAATAAAAACAATGAGCAAAATAACCTCCACTTTTAGTTCAACCTGTGGCCAATCCAAATAATTTTAAATAGGCAACTCTTGTCTCTATGGTTGAATTAGATGATAATAAATGTCAGTGACTGTGATAACACTCAATTGTGTTCAAGAAAATCACTTCTTGAACCTATTCCACTTATCAATATAAAAATAGGAGTGAAAGAGAATAAACAAGAAAACCCATCTATATTAAAACAATAAAAAGAAAACAAAACCTCTCTCAAAGTCATTTAACGAAGGAAGTATCATATCCTACACAATTTGAGCTATCAAAAATAAAATATTCAAACTTAGATGTGGTAAAATAATTAAAACATTTATACGTTACAATCCGTTTACTATAAGCTATTAAAGATGTACCAATCATTAATAAGATTGTTCAAGAAATGTTTTTTAACAAACCAAGAAAAAAGAAAGTATATCCTAGAACCATACAAGTAGGTGGAAGATTAGTAGACTTTCTTGTAGGAAAACTTACTCCACCTAAGTATAGTTATCTAGGAAGCCCATGGTTTCATGAAACATATAAGGAAAATGAAATGGACATTTCAATTTTGGTCTCCATAGTTGTAAAGTATAATGTAGAAGAGTTGGATTCATCCAAAAGGTTTATGTTTGATAAAAATGTTCTTATCAATAAATTGCATGATTCAGAGCTTAAAGATGAACCAATTTTTATCCAAAAATTACTATGGAATGAAGAACAAGAATTTAAATATTTGTCACCCACTACAATATAAGATAGTTTCTTTCATTTACCACATGGATGGCATCATCATCTTCTTTCGTCTTTTCATTTCCATATATCAAATTGAATTCCTTCGAAAATTGTTTTTGATAAATATACACAAATATTCCATCCTCTTGTATCACACCATTTCTCTCTTAATTTATTAATGCATAATTTTCAAGGAATCAATTCAATATGTCTTGGTACAAAAAAATTGAAACACAACCAAAAATACCTTTGAACATCAGTAGTTGGTTGACTGATAAATAGGAAGCAAAATTATTTGATGCATTGATCCAACATCCTAATGCTTTACTAACACTTCATACATCTTTAGAGGTTGGTATTGAGCTATTACAGATACAAAACAAAATAATTGTTGGCAATTTTGGGTACTTTGGGTACATTGCCTTTGCTCAAGTGTATAAGTTGTCATTGATGTCAAGAAGCTCTTGAAGGAATTTTATTTGATGTCAAATAATTTGTTTTGATGAAGGTT
>JAQPPZ010001398.1:0-92399 GCA_028583015.1 Wollemia nobilis | reverse complement strand
TAGCAACACGTCGCGATTTCACGACACTTTTTCATTCTGGCAGCGATGGAGCAACATGTCGTGATATCGCGATGTTTTTTCAATTTCGGCAATGACGGAGCAACATGTCACGATTTCGTGACACTTTTCTTGCTTTGGGCAGCGATGGTGTGATAGGTCGTGATTTCATGACACTTTCAAGACTCATGCATTTTTCTCCCTTTTTTTTCAAATTTTTTCGGGTCACCGAGATTCTTCTCTGCAAGCCTGCAAAAAGGTGGGTCCCCAATTTTGGGCTGTTTTGTGGATCAACCACAACAAAACCTAAAGCTGATGGGGGGTTAGGATTGATGAGAGTTTCTCATCTCAATACAGCTCTATTAGCCAAACAAGCATGGCAGTTATTGACTAAGGTCGATAATGAATGGACTGCCATAGTTAGGAGGAAATACCTCCAAGGTGTGAACTTCATTAATGACAACTTAGCAAGCAGGGGTTCTAATTTTTGGAAGGCAATCCTCATGAGCAAGGATCTTGTCAAGAAAGGTCTTAGATGGATTCGAGGAAATGGGCAAACAATAGACTTTTGGAAGGATCGGTGGGTGAGAGCTGAGGAGTTATCCCAGAATCCTCGTTTGGATAGGATTCAAGAGCATATGGAGTAGCATATTGGGAAGAAGGTTGCAAATTATATGTGGTAGGATATAAATATCAATAGGTGGAAACACATCAGAGTAGAGGGTTTTGAAGCAGAGTCTGAAGAGCTTTATAACATTTTAACTGAGCAAATTATTCCCTCTGGAGAGGATGAAGATCATATTGTTTGGGCTGAGACTGAAAGTGGTGACTTCATAGTTAAGTCTGCCTATAATTTGCTTCTCAATGTAGAAGGTCAAAAATTTCAATCGATTTTGGTTTGGATCAAAGGCTTAATTCCTAAAATATCTTTTTTTCATGGCTAGTGATTCAAGGGAAAATCCTCACTATGGACAATATGTTATCCAAAGGTATGGTTATTACTAACCATTGCTACATGTGTAGGGCAGAATGGGAGACAACCCAACACTTGTTTTTGGAGTGTCCGATAGCGGAGTCCATCCTGGATGAACTTTTCCAAGACTTTAGGATCTTGTGGGTTAAGCCTGCTCTTATATCCGAAGTGTTCCATCAATGGCCTCAACCCTTTGTTAGCCTAAAATTTAAGTAGCTATGGAAAATATTTTGGCATCATTTTCTCTAGTAGATTTGGCTAGAAAGGAACCATAGAACCTTTAAGGATACCATTCACAACCCAAAAACCATCCTCAACAGGATTATTGTCTTTGCGAAAGAAAACCTTAGCACCTTAGTGGATGAGAACCACTCAATTCTTCCCCAAGAAAAAAAATTGGCTCGGGACTTAGGTATTGAGGACAAACCTTCCATTCCTTTGCCTAAACCCATAAATGGGATTTCTTGGGAGCCACCCCCTAGGGTTGGTTTAAACTAAATTTTTATGGTGCAGCCAAGGAGAACCCGAGAAGAGCTGGACTTGGAGGAATAATCAGGGATCATCAAGGAAATCTAGTCAAGGCCTTTGTTGAACCATTGGGAATCATAACTAATAACGAAGTAGAGGCTAGAGCCCTTTGGAGAGGGTTGCAAGTAGCCCAAGCAACTCAAGGTAACTTGATGATTGAAGGTGATTCTATGAACAACATCAACCTGTTAACCAATGGCAAAAAACCTCCATGGAGAATCGAGGGATTCATCCATGAAGTGAGGATCCTTTTTGTGGCAAGATAGAATAGGAGGGCTCGTCATGTGTACCATGAGGCCAATAGGTCAGCTGAAAAATTAGCCAACATAGGTGTTGATGTTGGTAGTTTGGTGACATGGACACAAGGTGTGCCACATGAAGTGGAAAACATTATTAGTCATGAAAAGAAACCTACCCATTAAGGAGAAATATGAATGGGTGTTCTTTCCCCATTGAGCTGGTAATAACTATGGGGTTTCCCTCTAAATCATACCAAATTGGAAATGAAGGTAACAGAGTGTAATCCTTGGAAGATTCTGATAGAGAATAGGAAATGGGCAAGCAACAAGTTTCACAAGTGCAAAGTTCCAAACTTCAACTCCTATCAATGCAAGTAATGTTTACAGTTATATTTAGGTATGGGTGTGCTTTGTTAGGAAGGTGTTGCAAGGGATTCAACACAATTTATGGTAAGTGTTGAGAAGCAACACACCCCCACTGAAAAATGCATTCCAATTTTCTTGAAAACTTTGAGCTTTCATTTTTGCAGCATGGACCCTCTTGATATGTTTCAGGTTTTAAGTCCAGTATTGCTTGCTTCCCTTTCAAGTTGTGTTTTTCCTGTCTTTCTAGCCCGTGTTTTCTCAGACTTAACTTTTACATGCTAGAAATCATTCATGCTTAAGCCAAACCTTGCCCCGGCACAAAGAAAATCTAGAAAGCAGTTGCATAAATTCATTGAAAACCAAAACTTTCCATTTTTGGAAGTGTCGCGATATCGCGACGTTTCCATTTTTGGAAACTGTCACGAAATCGCTACCGGCAGGAGGAGAGAGAAGGAAAATTGTACGGAAGGGCACGATTTTGTGACATGTCGCGAAATCGTGACATGTCGCATTTTCGTTGAGTAAAGAAGAAAAATTGACCAAGCCCAGAAACCGTCGCGATTTCGCGACGCGTCGCGAAATCACGGTCAACGCGGTCAACGCATGCAGTTGCGGGAACTGTCGCGATATCGCGACATGTTCTATTTTCGCGGGTTGTTGATGGAAAAATGCTTAAGTACAAAAAGTGCAGCGCGTCGCTAACATGTCTCAAAATCACGACGGAGTGGCTTCAAAAGTCTGAGTGTTAAATTTGCAGCGATGCGCTACACGTCGCATTTTCGCGACGCGGGCGGTTCAAAGGCTTGAGGGTTAAAAGGTTGCAGCGACACGCTGCAAGTTTTAATGTTGCAAAGTCATGGGTGTTAGGTGCAAAGAAAGCTTAAGTTACAAAATTTGCAGCGATTCGCTGCATATTGGTTGAGAGGAGAGTTCAGGGCAAGGATTGCAGCGATGCGCTGCATATTTTCGGAGCGTGACGCCAATAGTTGCAAGGAGTTCGGTAGCAAAAAGCCTAAGGGGTAAGATTTGCAGCGATGCACTGCACCCTTTTTGTGAAAAGGTCTTAAAAGGCAAAATATGTAGCATTTTTGCTATTCAAAGTCGCAAATTGTACGGAAGGGATTAAAACGTAGCGAAATCGCTACCTGTATCAAAATCGTGACACAAAAGAGAGAAAAGTGCAAGTGCCGAAGAAGAAATCGAAGGAAGAAGCCCAAGGCATCAACGCTGTCGTGAAATCGTGACAGTTGGGAGGCAGAACTACAAAGGGAGCCACCATGTCGCGATTTCGCGACATGGTGAGAAAAAGTTGCCGAATTGAAAGACATAATGGAAAATCGGCCAAGGGCCAGAAGGAAGCAAAGGGGAGAAATCAAATTTGCATGAAATCGTGACATGCTTGAAAAAAGTTGTGCGACAGCTAGCAGGAGGCGCGATTTCGTGACATGTCACGAAATCGCGACATGTCACGTTTTCACGGCCGACGGGGGAAGAAGTTGCATGGCACTGGGGACGTCGCGATTTCGCGACATGTCGCGAAATCGTGACATGTCTCAGAATCGCGATAGGAGAGAGAAAGTTGCCCAAAGGGCCAGAAGTGTATTCCAGCTGTAAACATAAGGCATCCTGGGATAGCGACACGTGTCAAAGCACGAATGGGACAAATTAGGCCGCCTGCAAGCTTGTATTAAGGTTTTTAGTCTGTTTTAATTAATCAAAGCTTGGGTTTGATAATTTTATTAAGGTACTAATGCATCTTTTCTCTTTCATACAGGAATCCATCTGTCACTTGCGGATAACTGAAAAAGGGCCATAAAGACAAAGTTAAAGTGCAGATTTAATCAAGGACCGCCATGCTAGAGGAGAAGATGCCGGTGAAAGCATTCAATGGAGATTTATTGCAGAATTAATAGCATGGAGACAATTTCAACTCGGGGATGGATATGCGGAGTTCAGATGTGAGAAAAGTGGTGACTCATCCGGCTCACCAGCAGAAATTAATGAGAGCATTCATTTGCAGTTGCGGGTGAATGCAAGTGGCATTCAACTCTATCTTCTCCATTTATGGCAGCTAACCGCCACGATTTGCAGAAGGGTTAGGTTCTATCCAGTCTTTGTTTTAAAATGGCTTTTCATTGTAAAACCCGGTCCTAGGGTTTAAGATGATAAGATTTGCAGTTAAGAAAAGATATTTTCTCTAAAGATCAGGATCTGTCCTGAGTCTATAAATACGACTGCAAAATGTAATCGCAGGAGGCGGAGACTTAGAAATAAAAAGGCTTATAAGCAATTTCTTGCAAATTTTGTGAAATCCTTTGTTTTTCTGGACTGGGAGTTGATGTGCTTTTGCTATTTTCTGTGGTAGCATGGCCAGGAGCCTAATATTTTATAGATCTTTGATAAGTGTATCTTCTTCTGTTATCCGTTCCATTAAAGTTTGTTAGATATATGTTGTAAATCTGCCATTATCAAGTTTAAATATGTTGTTAGGCTTCAGTTGTTCCATTGTTTGCATGGGAAATTACAGATTTCAGGTGTAAGCTTGTTCTAATTGCTCTGTCTTCACTGTGTGAGCTAGGCTACCGGTGAAAGATATCAGTTTTAACCAGTTTCTCTTCGGTTTATAATTTTCTGTTAGACCTGTTCCATTTTGCCTTGTGCTCTTGGTTGAAAGTGATCTTAGAAATCTGGACGCTTTCCTCTTTGATTTGTTCCGTTGTGAAGCTGATAGTATACATGAAATTGACGATTTAAGTTTTACAGTTTAAAGTTTGATAAACTTCCCTTTCTGCCTTACCCTACCCTCTCTTTGCTTACCGTGAATGATCCATTTTTACTTTCTTTATTTGTCTTTTATTTGAATCTGCTGACCCATGAGAGCTAGATCAAGAATCAAGTTAAATCTGATTGTTAAGAAGTAACAACTTTCGCAACTACTGAACAAGTTCAAGAACCCCCTGTAAGGTAACAGACAGTCCATATTGAAATCTATTCCAGAAGTGAAAAAGAGTGAATAGACATTCGACCCGACTCTGTAACTCACACCTTGGATAACCAGCTAGATCCTAAAGTGAGTGGGATTCATCCCGTGGGTGTTATCGGTGTTTATGCTCATTCTTCACGGGGTGTGTATGAAAGTCGGACCAACATTTAATTGGCGCTAGAAGGAGGGCCCGAGAACATCTGTTCTTAGTGCACTTGAGTTGGGAAATCCGACTGTATGTGGTGCTTGACAAATACTGTATTTTATCCAGAGTCTGGCATTTTAACATTTAAAAGTGGCTCAGTTTTATAAATTGTCAGTACAGTTTTTGTAAGTTGTCAGTGCAGTGTTTTAAATTGCCAAATACAGAACCTGTTGAGAACTGCAAAGTTATAAGTGCTTGTGAAAACTGGATTCTACATACAGGGTAACAAGGTCCCACCCCAGAGCTGGAGAGCTCCTTGTTCCTGAATTAGAAACTCCGAGAAGAAGTAGCCACAGAAGGGCCACATCTCTATCACAGACAGTTTTATCACCATTGATAGTCACTCCAACCAGAGCTCAGAATATTCTTGTCAATCCATTAGCTATGGCAAATTGGTTGGGCTCCACAGCTTTGAACATTCCGGGTATAGCCCATGACCTGCCCAGAAATCCAGAAAGATATCTCCCCAGGTACAAACATGATGGGACAAGAACCGTAGAAGAACACTTGGTTGCATTCAAGAATGCACTGAAGTTATTAAATGTACAGCATGAAGATGTTGCCTGTAGACTCTTCCCGTTCACTCTCCAGGAGGGAGCATATGACTGGTTTTTAAACCTCACCAATGATTCTATCACCAGCTGGAATGATTTAGAGAAAGTTTTTGTGTCACAGTTCGGGGAAGTGATAGACCCCAGTATTTTATATCAGCAGTTTTCTAGCATCAAAAGGGAATTAAGTGAATCTATCAGATCCTATAATGTCAGATTCTAGAAAGCCTATGGTAGACTTACTGGGTATTATGTACCTAATGCTGACTTGGCATTAGAGATTTTTAGAAATTCCCTGGATCCCATGACCTCTGTCTTCTTGAAGAGAGATGCCACTATTACCAATTTGACAGAAGCCTACAAAGAAGCTTTGATTCTGGAAAGACAGTTGGGACCCCAGCCTTTAAATGCTCAGCAAGTTCCTCTGATCACACAAGCTGCTCCTGTGTTTAATCCCATTCCACATCAGATGATGCTGCCAGTCTGTCAGACTCTACCATCAGCAAGTCCATCAACTGCTGCACCTGTTGAGAATGTATAGAACCCAGTGAAAGAGGCTGACAATGCAAGGATTGAAGAAGTCTCAAAGATTGTTCAAAAGTCGGCCAATGATTTTCTGAGTTTTAAAAGGCAAACTTCTACTGGTGACAATCCCAACAGATACTCATATCAGCCAAACAGATTTAACAGGCCCCCATATGAACCTAATAAAGATTACAAGGGTAAAACTCATGATGTGAACATTTGTGATTTAGCCCTGCCCAACTGGTGCAGAATACATGCCACTTCTCAGCATGGGGAGTTGGACTGTCTAGAATTTTGCAATGCATTTGAAGCCTTGTCTGGTGATCTGATCTCCCCTGAAAATCAAAGAACTGCTGATGGCCCAAGTTCATCTGGCCATAGTGCAGCCATGGTCCTGGATTCCTTTTCTTTCCCGGATGAATCTGAGAATGTAGTTGAAATGCCTATAGATGAAGTACAGGCTTTCCAGCAGTACAGAAGAGATAACTACAACCTGAGAAACAGGAATCCTGAGCCCAACACTACATCAACTCCTCCTGACAACTCTCACAATATTCCTCCGGACCCCTCTCCAAGCAATAATCCACCTCCACCAAAGGGAGGAGCTCAGAGAGTACCAGATGTTGTTGTTCCTCCACTTAACAAAGGATATAACATAGTGGAAGACATGAAAAATATTAAGGCCAACATTACTCTGCATGAGCTGGCACAGATTTCAGAACAGAGAGACCATCTGATAAAAACATACTCTGGCCCTACTGCTAAACCTGTGGACAAAGGAAAGAAAATAGCAAATGCCAATCTAGCCATGTACAAAGAAAAAACTGAAGTTCCCCCTTTTTTACTGACTGTCAAAATTTTTGGGAAGAACTTACATAATTGTTTGGTAGATTCAGGTGCATCTGCTAATGTTATGCCATTGGCCATTTGTCAGCAGTTGGGATCGACCCCAATGAAGTCTCGAAAGGAGAGTTGTCCAATTGGACAAGTCAGAAGTTAAAGTTTTGGGAGAGCTTCAAAATATTCACATACAATTAGCATCTGAGCCAAGGGCTCAACATAAAATTGAAATCCAGGTCGTGGATATCCCAGTGGGATATGGGATGTTGTTGAGTAGGGATTGGTCTAGGTCCTTGAATGGATATCTGGCAACAGATTTTTCACACATGTGGTTGCCCTGGAAGGGAGTGGCAAATCAGTTGCGGGTTGACAGAGAACCCAGGTACAAGCACACCATTACAGAGTACAATGCAGCTAATGAAACTGTCAATATTGCAGAGGTAGATATTGGTGTCTACAATTTGACAGCTGGGCAGAGTAACCAGTTTAACAAAGCTCATCCTGTACATACTAATGAAGTCTGGACACTTCATGTGGATGGAGCTAGATGTAAGCAGGGTTCTGGAACAGGGGCAGTCCTCAAAGGGCCTCAAAGTCAGACATTTTTTATGTCTTACCGCCTGCAGTTCCCATGTACTAATAATTTAGCAGAGTATGAAGCCCTGATTTTAGGTTTAAAATTTGCTTTGGATAGGAATGTGAGAAATATTCAAGTTTTCACTGATTCAAAATTGGTGGCAAGTCAAGTCAAGGGCAAATTTCAGTGTAAAGCCTCTTATCTGAAGGGATACAAACACAGGGCCTGGGATCTTGTAGAAGGCTTTGATGCATTCAATCTGACACACATACCCAGGGAACAAAATTCACATGCTGATGTCCTGGCATCTTCAGCTGCAAGTTTAAAGCCATTAGAAGATTTTAAGTGGGATAAGTTCTCAATTGAGTTAGTCCCCTGTCCTTCAGTTCCAAACAATATAGATAGCTTTCAAGTTTTCTCAGATGATCAACAGATTGTAAACTTTTTGCAGAGTACTAATACCTTTGAGAATGCTATAATTGACGAGGGCCAAAGGGACACCCTGATGGAATAGTTAGATGATGACAGGGGAATCATGAGGTTGAAGGACAACAGAATCCCAAAGGGAATGGTGGAGCTGGAGAGGCTATTTGATGTTGACAAGATCAAGCAGAAGGTGAATTCTGAAGATTATGTGGGCACCACAGACAATGAGACTGAAAATTTGAATGTAGGCACTGAGGAGGATCCAAAGAACATCAAGTTGGCAAAGGATTGTGATCCGGAAATAAAGAGAAATATGATTGATTTCCTGCATAGATCCAAGGATGTAATGGCCTGGTCATACAAAGATTTAAAGGTATTTGATCCAAAAGTTTACACTCACATCATACCTTTGAAAGAATCTTGCAAGCCTTTCAGACAAAAATAGAGGCATGTTAATGCTCTGTTAGAACCCCTTATCCTGAAAGAAGTAGAAAAGCTCTTGAGTGCAGCAATTATTTTTCCCATCAGGCACTCTACCTGGGTGGCCAATCTGGTGCCAGTCAGGAAGAAAAATGGGGAGATCCGCCTGTGTGTGGATTTCAGGAATTTAAATAAGGCATCAGAAAAGGACAACTATCCCCTGCCTTCTATGGATGAAGTCCTGCAAATTGTTAATGGATCAGAGATGATGTCTTTCTTGGATGGCTTCTCAGGCTATAACCAGATATTGGTAGAGAAAGAAGACAGAATGAAGACTGCTTTTACCACCAAGTGGGGGACTTTTGCTTACAAGAGGATGCCATTTGGTTTAATAAATGCTGGAGCAACATTTCAAAGAGCAATGGATCATGCCTTCAAGGGGCTTATGGGCAAATGTATTGTTGTATACATGGATGATTTAACAGTCTTCTCCAAATCCAGATTTGACCATGTCAAGCACTTAGAGTCTGTGTTTAACAAGTGCAGGGAGTTTGGCATTTCTCTGAATCCAAAGAAATGCATTTTTGGTGTAACAGAAGGGAAGCTCCTGGGGCACTTAGTCACAAAGGATGGCATTTCTATGGATCCAGGCAGAGTTGAGGCCATATCTGGCATACCATTTCCCAACTCCAAGAAAGAGTTGAGGTCATTCTTTGGAAAGATAAACTTTGTTAGGAAGTTCATCTCCGGCTTTGCAGAGATAGTTAAGCCAATGAATGACATGTTAAAGCAGACTGCCCAGATTTTCTGGACCCCAGAAGCTAAGGCTGCCTTCCAAGAAATCAAGACAGCCATTAAACAAGCACCAGTCCTGGTAAGCCCAGACTTCAATGCAGATTTTTACCTGTACACTTTCTCTTCAGAACATACACTTGCTGCAGTTCTGACTCAACGGAGGGAAACTGGAGAACATCCAATTGCTTTTAAGAGCACCAATTTGAAGGGAGCTGAACTGAAATATTCTAGATTAGACAAACAAGCTTACGCTTTAGTAAGAGCAGTGAAGCAGTTCAGACACTATATACTCAGAAGCAAAACTCATGCCATAGTGCCAGACCCAGCTGTGAAATACCTCCTAAGTCAGAATGAGTTGGGTGAACTGAGAGGCAATTGGGTTACCAGGTTGCAAGAGTATGACTTGGAGATTAGGCCTGCTAAATTGATCAGAGGACTTGGTTTGTCCAGACACATTGCTGAAGTGCCTCTACGGGAAGAAGTTAATCAGTTAAATTTTGAATCTGATGATTGGTATGGAGATATCATTCATCTGCTACAGTTTGGAATTTGCCCATCCCATTTGAACAGAACTCAAAGGAGAGCATTAAAGTTAAAATCTGCTCACTATCTCCTCAAGGCAGGTACTCTGTACAGGGAGAATTATGCTGGCATCTTTCTAAGGTGCATTTCTCCCAGTGAAGTCAGTGAAGTCATGGCTAGTTTTCATGAAAAACTAGGGGCAGGGCATTCATCAGGATCTGCCACTGCACATAAAATATTAAGAGCAGGCTATTACTGGCCTACACTTTTTAAGGATGCACATCAGCATGTCAGAACCTGCCATCAGTGCCAGACATTTGTAGCCAAAGAGGCCAACCGGGCCTCGCCATTGCAACTTGTTGTGATCGACAAACCTTTCATGCAGTGGGGGCTTGATTTTGTGGGGGTGATCAACCCAAATTCTTCAACAGGGCATAAATATGTGCTGACAGCTACTGACTATTGCACAAGGTGGGTTGAAGCAGCAGCCACCACAAGAAGCACAGCTCAAGAAGTCATTGAATTTCTTGAAACAAATATCATAACTAGATTTGGGGTTCCCCTGAATTTGGTCTGTGATAATGGGCCAGCCTTCCAATCATTGGAGTTTGCAGATTGGGCATACCAGATGGGGATAGTTATCAGATTCTCATCCAACTATTATCCCCAAGGCAATGGATTGGCTGAGTCTACCAACAAGAATTTAATGAATGCCATCAAGAAGTCTGCAGCAGATAAACCCAGGCAATGGCATACATTGTTGAAATATGCACTGTGGGCTGACAGGATAAAACACAAAGTCGCTCTTAAGACCTCTCCCTTTGTTTTGCTGTATGGTACCCAGCCAATTGTTCCCATCTCCTTGAAGTTTCCCACCTACCAATTTGCCTTAGATTATTTTGAAGATCATGATGATGTTGAAGCCCGGGTTTTAGACCTCACTAACTTGCAGGATGAAAGACTCCAAGCCCTGGAGCACTTCAGTAGGCACCAAGAAACTGTCAAGTGGTGGTTTGACAAGAGGGCCAAAGTGAAGGCTTTCAGACTGGCTGACTTGGTGCTTCTGTGGGACAAGGCCCATGAGAAGAAGGGTAAGCACACAAAGTTGCAGCCACTGTGGATAGGCCCCTATCAGATTGCTGAAATATTGGGTAACAATGCATTCCGCTTACAAGACCTGGATGGTAATTTTCTGGACCTCCTTGTTAATGGTCAATACTTGAAACATTATTTCTCCACTGTTCCATCCAATGTATCATTTGAATGAAGTCATAAAGAAGTTGTAATATGTGTACATATTGTAAATAGCTCTGCAAGTTTATTCTGCTTTAGTTTAGTTCTAGTTTTCTTGTGCAATTGCTTCAATAGTTTTTAGTTTTATGTTTCTTCTTGGTTGCCTGTACAGTTTTTAGTTGTTGTGTTTTTAGTTAATCCTTGCTTTTATTTAAGTCTGTACGAGTCTTTTGTTTCAGTTTTAGTTGCTTTGCTTCTTTTTCTTTGCTGCCTGTACAGTTCAGTGTTTTAGTCTGTACAGTTTTATTTTGTTTTGCTTTAAGGCCTGTGTCTGTCCTTGGAAGTCTGTGCAAAGTCCTTTGGCTTCTGAAATATTCTGTTCTTTGGCTTTGCCTGAGCATCAATGAAAAGTCAGCCTTCAAAATTATTTTATTCTGAGCTGATCAGTCTAGTGCCCCATTCTGTTCATTGTTCCAATTGAGATGGTCTGCTTAAACTGAACTGTAGAACTATTTTGCTATTCAGGATGAAGGTAGGGAGATGATTGGATCTTGTGTCTTGCTTGCCACAGTTGTTTTAATTCTAGAGAAACTGCTATGCTGTTTAGTTGGAGGAACTCCCAGGGAATCCAAGAAAAGTTGGTTATAAGAGGGGACTATGATTCATGCAATTATTTGGGTATCCACAGAGGCTGTCAGTGCCTAGACTGAAACAGATCCAGATTGATCAAATGATAAAAGAAAATTGTGATTTCTTTAAGGCCTTTCAGATATTGATATATTCAAAAGAAAAGAGAAAAAAAAAAATAAGAAAAGAAAGAAAAGAGTGGTTCAATCAAAAGAGACAGCCAATACTCCATTCTACCCTACAGTTGTAAAATTGGGTCGTGTAAATCTAAAGGGTAACTCTGTCTAGGCTGTAAAAGGCTAAACTAGTAAACAGAGCTCTACTCGGTTTCCCCTTTTTATGATCTAAAAAAATCAATCAATCCATGAAAGTTCATCATTCAATCCAGTAATCCTTGAAGAAAAAGTTCTATACCCTTGTAATTGCACATCAAAAATCTTCCTTGAAGTAATTCAGCCTAGTATGTCCTTGGGAAATTTTAACAGCTAGCAGTTAGTAGTCAATTTATTGTGAAGAATGTCTGTGGCAAGGCATGATGCATGGTCTTTTTGTTTTGAAACTAGAGTCCTGGGTTCTAAAATAATGCTATTATTTTACCCGTAGATATCGCCATTTGTTGAGAAGCAACACACCCCCACTGAAAAATGCATTCCAATTTTCTTGAAAACTTTGAGCTTTCATTTTTGCAGCATGGACCCTCTTGATATGTTTCAGGTTTTAAGTCCAGTATTGCTTGCTTCCCTTTCAAGTTGTGTTTTTCCTGTCTTTCTAGCCCGTGTTTTCTCAGACTTAACTTTTACATGCTAGAAATCATTCATGCTTAAGCCAAACCTTGCCCCGGCACAAAGAAAATCTAGAAAGCAGTTGCATAAATTCACTGAAAACCAAAACTTTCCATTTTTGGAAGTGTCGCGATATCGCGACGTTTCCATTTTTGGAAACTGTCACGAAATCGCTACCGGCAGGAGGAGAGAGAAGGAAAATTGTACGAAAGGGCACGATTTTGTGACATGTCACGAAATCGCGACATGTCGCATTTTCGCTGAGTAAAGAAGAAAAATTGACCAAGCCCAGAAACCGTCGCGATTTCGCGACGCGTCGCGAAATCACGGTCAACGCGGTCAACGCATGCAGTTGCGGGAACTGTCGCGATATCGCGACATGTTCTATTTTCGCGGGTTGTTGATGGAAAAACGCTTAAGTACAAAAAGTGCAGTGCGTCGCTAACATGTCTCAAAATCACGACGGAGTGGCTTCAAAAGTCTGAGTGTTAAATTTGCAGCGATGCGCTACACGTCGCATTTTCGCGACGCGGGCAGTTCAAAGGCTTGAGGGTTAAAATGTTGTAGCGACACGCTGCAAGTTTTAATGTTGCAAAGTCGTGGGTGTTAGGTGCAAAGAAAGCTTAAGTTACAAAATTTGCAGCGATTCGCTGCATATTGGTTGAGAGGAGAGTTCAGGGCAAGGATTGCAGCGATGCGCTGCATATTTTCGGAGCGTGACGCCAATAGTTGCAAGGAGTTCGGTAGCAAAAAGCCTAAGGGGTAAGATTTGCAGCGATGCGCTGCACCCTTTTTGTGAAAAGGTCTTAAAAGGCAAAAGATGTAGCATTTTCGCTATTCAAAGTCGCAAATTGTACGGAAGGGATTAAAACGTAGCGAAATCGCTACCTGTATCAAAATCGTGACACAAAAGAGAGAAAAGTGCAAGTGCCGAAGAAGAAATCGAAGGAAGAAGCCCAAGGCATCAACGCTGTCGCGAAATCGTGACAGTTGGGAGGCAGAACTACAAAGGGAGCCACCATGTCGCGATTTCGCGACATGGTGAGAAAAAGTTGCCGAATTGAAAGACATAATGGAAAATCGGCCAAGGGCCAGAAGGAAGCAAAGGGGAGAAATCAAATTTGCATGAAATCGCGACATGCTTGAAAAAAGTTGTGCGACAGCTAGCAGGAGGCGCGATTTCGTGACATGTCGCGAAATCGCGACATGTCACGTTTTCGCGGCCGACGGGGGAAGAAGTGCATGGCGCTGGGGACGTCGCGATTTCGCGACATGTCGCGAAATCGCGACATGTCTCAGAATCACGATAGGAGAGAGAAAGTTGCCCAAAGGGCCAGAAGTGTATTCCAGCTGTAAACAGAAGGCATCCTGGGATAGCGACACGTGTCAAAGCACGAATGGGACAAATTAGGCCGCCTGCAAGCTTGTATTAAGGTTTTTAGTCTGTTTTAATTAATCAAAGCTTGGGTTTGATAATTTTATTAAGGTACTAATGCATCTTTTCTCTTTCATACAGGAATCCATCTGTCACTTGCGGATAACTGAAAAAGGGCCATAAAGACAAAGTTAAAGTGCAGATTTAATCAAGGACCGCCATGCTAGAGGAGAAGATGCCGATGAAAGCATTCAATGGAGATTTATTGCAGAATTAATAGCATGGAGACAATTTCAACTCGGGGATGGATATGCGGAGTTCAGATGTGAGAAAAGTGGTGACTCATCCGGCTCACCAACGAAAATTAATGAGAGCATTCATTTGCAGTTGCGGGTGAATGCAAGTGGCATTCGACTCTATCTTCTCCATTTATGGCAATCGATCGCTCCGATTTGCGAAGTGGTTAGGTTTTATCCGGATCTTTGTTTTAAAATGGCTTTTCATTGTAAAACCCGGTCCTAGGGTTTAAGATGATAAGATTTGCGATTAAGAAAAGATATTTTCTCTAAAGATCAGGATCTGTCCCGAGTCTATAAATACGACTGCAAAATGTAATCGCAGGAGGCGGAGACTTAGAAATAAAAAGGCTTATAAGCAATTTCTTGCAAATTTTGTGAAATCCTTTGTTTTTCTGGACTGGGAGTTGATGTGCTTTTGCTATTTTCTGTGGTAGCATGGCCAGGAGCCTAATATTTTATAGATCTTTGATAAGTGTATCTTCTTCTGTTATCCGTTCCATTAAATTTTGTTAGATATATGCTATAAATCTGCCATTATCAAGTTTAAATATGCTGTTAGGCTTCAGTTGTTCCATTGTTTGCATGGGAAATTATAGATTTCAGGTGTAAGCTTGTTCTAATTGCTCTGTCTTCACTGTGTGAGCTAGGCTACCAGTGAAAGATATCAGTTTTAACCAGTTTCTCTTCGGTTTATAATTTTCTGTTAGACCTGTTCCATTTTGCCTTGTGCTCTTGGTTGAAAGTGATCTTAGAAATCTGGACGCTTTCCTCTTTGATTTGTTCTGTTGTGAAGCTGATAGTATAGATGAAATTGATAGTTTAAGTTTTACAGTTTAAAGTTTGATAAACTTCCCTTTCTGCCTTACCCTACCCTCTCTTTGCTTACCGTGAATGATCCATTTTTACTTTCTTTATTTGTCTTTTATTTGAATCTGCTGACCCATGAGAGCTAGATCAAGAATCAAGTTAAATCTGATTGTTAACAAGTAACAACTTCTGCAACTACTGAACAAGTTCAAGAACCCCCTGTAAGGTAACAGACAGTCCATATTGAAATCTATTCCAGAAGCGGAAAAGAGTGAATAGACATTCGACCCGACTCTGTAACTCACACCTTGGATAACCAGCTAGATCCTAAAGTGAGTGGGATTCATCCCGTGGGTGTTACCGATGTTTATGCTCATTCTTCACGGGGTGTGTATGAAAGTCGGACCAACAAGTAAGAAAGTTTCAAGGATGACTAGGATCTACAATCTCAGTAGAATGCTAGATATTGTAATAGGTTTTGGGTTAACCTGCAAAACCCGATAATTAATGAAGACTTTTATTTACCAAAAAAAAAAACCTAAACTAAGCCTAGCTACGAATTCCATTTGTTACCAACAGGTTTAGTGGGGTTCATTTACCATTTACTTAGTGAGGTTCAATTTTACCTAGAAAAGGAAAATAGGTTAGGGTTTAAAAAATAAAATACCCGAGAAGCTTCGACTCCTCCAATAGTTGATGCCTCACCTTGTGTAGCCATATCCTCGATGCAAGTAACTTTAGAAATCACAACTATCACTGTATCACCAGAGCTATGAAAAGTGAATTGACAACAAATGAAAGTGATAGGTCAAAACCCTAAAAACACATTTTTTTAATATTTTCAAATTATGCCTTGGCTATTGCTGACATCATCAGCCTGAACTTTGTGGTAGCTCAATGTGATAGTGGCCACAGGCAGAGACTCAGAGGCCACTGGACCTGACAGCGGCCTGCTCCAAAGATTAAAAATAAGAAAATTCCTTCCATGGGGGGATGACAAAAACATTAAATAAACACATTTTGATGAATTGAAGTCATATTAATGACAAAAATAACAAAAAAATCACATAAAAGCATAATCTCAAGTAGGCCTCGTACCCAGTTACTTGCTCTATCCACTCGACGATTGCAACGATTCACACTCCATGCATTTCGATGAGATGATTAGGCTACCATAAGGCAACTTGGGGCAAAAGTATTTCATTTTGGGATTATGATGTGCCACCCTTCAATCCCGAAGAAGACCAAGGTGGTCGAACTGCTCCATGGGTATGAGGAAATCATCCTAAATTTCTCTATGATACCAAAAACATTATGCCAAAGTGGTAGAATATGAACATAAATAAAATCACTCATCCTAACTCCCTGAGAAAGCTATTGATAACTGGACCGCTCCTCAGGATAGGGATATATTATTATCATAAATAATTGGAATCACACTTGGATGTGGTATTGCCCATTAAAAGCAACAAATTCTAGAAAAAAACCAGATTAGTCATATTGGTCAAGTAACTTGTTGCTTCATTCATTGTCATTTCTTCATCAATCCATTGAGTGAGGAGGTAGTTCAAAGCTTCAACATAATCATAATAAAAATCAATAAAATATCATTCGATCATAACAAAATTGTGTTCATTCTACGAATCATTGCATACAATAATCACAAATTTCCCTTGTTTGCTGGAAACATAAGTAGCCATGGCATATTCAATTTTAGCTCTCCTACCAGTCGAAACTATTGTAGAATCTGAAGATACCCGATTGAGTTTGAAGAATGAGTGCAATTTAACATGCCCAAGCAACTGAGCTAAGTCCTCAAAACATTGAGGTAATTATTCAAGGGATGCACGCCATCTTACATGATTGGGGCATCCAACATTGATTAGACCATTGATGACCATACACCATTCAAATAGATCAGTCTACATTTTTGCTTAGCGTTGTGTTTTCCACACAACGTGTTGCAAAAAGGGGCATATGTAGACACCTAAATCGCGTCATGCTTAGGGGAGCTATTCACATAGACACATTCATAATATTATATGACATAATATTGGATTTTCCAAGCATCAACAGTGGTTCTCACCACTCATTTGGGGCCTTTTCAAGCCATCTAAGCCTAGTCGCTCAAGCCAAAAGCGACCAAATCCTAGCCGCTCAAGACTAGAGTGGCCAAACCTTAGCTGCTAAATATGATAATGAACAAATCTTAGTCACTGGAAACAACAATGACTAAACCATAAAAGTAGTTTTTCTGACAAGCAGGCCCAATCACAGGCGAAAGTGGTAGTTTGCATGCAATAAATGTGAGCAAGAGTAATTTTGCATTCCTTTTCATGACCAGTTCACATAGGAGACTTGAGTTTGCATTTATACTTTAGTTAACTGGCCTCCAAACATAGACAAAGGACAAAATCTTCTCATGCTAATGACCAGTTTGCATAGGAGACTCAAGTTGATAGTTATATTTCAGTTAACTAGTCTCCAAACATAGAAAAGACAAAAATCTTCTCATGCTAACTCGTACTACGCATGAGAAATTCATTCCTAGGGCTTGGACATAGACCTAGAGTTTCACACTATAAAAGTTACAAGCCTAAGAGCACAAAGGTTGGATCTTTTTATCGATATTGGAAGTGAGGAGAGACATATTTTATCTAAGAGATATTTATCTAGGCAATTTATCAGGACAGATCATTGAGGAGAGCTTTCAAGACTTGGAGAGTTCCCTTGGAGATCACATGTACGACAAAGCCCTAAAAAATTGGAGAGCATAGCAACCATTATTTCAACATTGGATACAAGATTTGATCCATAGCTTTGGAGCAAAGAGGACGAGAGTCACTTTAGTGCCCACTATGTTGGACAGTGGCCCGTAGGCTTAGTTTAGAGTTTTAGATATTAGATTCATTATTTTAGCATATAATTAGCATAGCATCATTTCATTCATTTGCACTCATAGCATTAGTCTAATTTGCACTTGCTTTCATTTGTTATATTCATTGCTAACAACCTCATCCAGGGAGGTATTCTCAGACATCTAAGCATGTGTTGTTGTTTCATTGCTTACAGGGCCACAGGTTCATCGGACGGAATATGCAACATACGAGAGCAAAAGGGATCCCTCTAGGAAATAGTCCTGGAGAAGGAGGCATCTATAAGCCCTCATACATTTTTGTGTGTGAAATCGGAAATATTTCTGAAAGCGCACCACCTCTTTGCAAAAGGGGCACTCTTTACCTATTTGTAACCTTATTGTATCAAAATGGGTATCCCTAAGAGGGACCGACATGTAATCGGGTTCCAATACAAATAAAGAGATCCATATTTGTTATTTTTGTTTTATATTCTTTTCATTGTCTTCCATTTAATTTTGGATTTTTAATACATTGCAAGTAGCGTAAAAATAGCAGTGCGTGCATCCCGGGGTCACTACAGTTCTTTTTGCTCATGAGCAAAAACAAGTAGATCGAGGGTCACTCTTTTATTAACATGGAATTCTATTATTTACTTTAATCTTCTCCTCCTTAGTCTTTGATGTTCTTTTGAATGGTTGAGATGAAAAATGACTTGGCATCCTTGAAATGCACATTATACCATGCTTTCATAGCTTTAAAATATATCATATTAAATTTTGGTGATCAACGCTTTTCTTTGGGGATCAATACAAAAATCCATTTTGCAATATTCCACTGCATTTATTTTGACCATATTGACTATAGAAAGGAGGCCTATAGGTGTTTTTCATTTGAGAAAGTCCACTACAGGTTGCCTTCTTCTCAAAATATGCTCCTTGCAATTCTATTGGGTTAGGTTTAACCATGTTGACCATGAAATTTTACTTTGTGCCATGGGTGTGCAAAAAACAACATGGAACATTGTTCAATAGAGAATAAAAGTTTTACTCAATTCATATACTTTTAGAAAATTCGCTCCTCAAAATTCCACTATGCAAGCTTTGAATTGTATATTTTAACATTACGTATTACCTGAGCAAATTTTATAACTACAAATTCATCTAGCGGACTTTGCCTTGTCTTCCACAGTGTTTTGTTCCAATCCACTCCTCTAATTTATGGTAAGGCCTATTTGATTATGTTGAACATGAAATGTTTTTGCACTAAGCTGGCTCTCGATGGATTTTAAAACTGCATCACCTTTCTTTATTAAAAATCTGCTCATCGAGTTTCCTTTAAGGTTTATTTGACTAGTTTGACCATGGATTTTTTCACTCAGTGGAATTTAATACTAAAAACTCTACATTGTGGAAATTAACATCAACTTATAGTTATCCTAGCCTTTGCCTTTTCAAAATTTACTCCTCTAAATTTCGCTAGGTACTAGTTGACCAATTTGATTGCAGATTCTGCACTTCAGCAAAATTTAACAGTATTATTTAGGTCCTTTCAACACTTGGACTATTTTTCAAAATTTTCTAAGTTATGTGGTCTTTTTGGTCCTACAATAACAAGATTCAATCCCATATGATACCATTTATTGAAACGTTACCTCTTATGAAGGACCGTCAAATGGGTCATAGCCCTTTGTGAATTTGACCTTGAATTCAACATGCAAAAATCATTGAAGGGACAAGTTATAGTAAATCAACTTGGTGCAACACCCCATAGTCATAATATCCCTTAGACATAAATTTTCTTGATGAAATAATCGTAGCTATAGAAGCTCAAAATTTTGAATCTTGGATCTTATACTTTGATAAAACTCAATGTGTCAATGGTGTAAGGGAAGGAATTGTTTTAATCACACCATAACAACAAATCATACCATTGTTGGATATTTTGAGTGATAAGTTGTCATTGATGTCAAGAGTGAGTGGTCATTGATGTTGAACTTTTAGCACCATTTGATGGCATTTTCAATTAGCAGCATCCATTTCAAGTTCTCAAATAAATACAAAAGGATAATTTGGTTTCAGTTTAAAGACTGGGTTCCAGGAAGTCAAATGAGGTCCAAAGTGCAAGAAAAAGGCCAAGTAAATAATATTATAATATTATGCAAAGGAAGTTTAAAATTAATTATAAATTAATTTATTAGTTAATTTACTTAACTTATAAAGTTATTTAAATTAATTATTAATTATTTAATTATTAATTATAAATTAATTTAAGCTAAGGTTAAATAACCCTAAGGTGGGTTATTAAAATTAAAATTCAAAATTCGATTTCGAATTACAAAGCACCGACATGAGGAGAAAATTAAAACGTGTATATAAGGGGGAAACTCCCACCTTACCAAACCTTACCATGTCTTTGAATACTAATTGTGAGCTTTAAGAATTGCGTTGCGTCCAAAGCGGAGTTAGAGTGTGTGAGTTTCATGGAAAATCAAATGGCGATGAAGGCATAAGAGGAAGGGACTCTTCCTTCCTTCACGTGGGCATTAGTAGCCCACGCGGTGGGCTCCCAAGAACTAAGGCACTTAGGCTTGAGGAGATGGCAGATCAAATCTTGTCGAAACCCCTTTTTGGGAAGAAAGAGGTATGCTTTAATCTTGGGCACCAAAAAAATTGGGAATATAGTTTGGGCATTTAAAAATTATTTTTTTGCATATTTTAATTGGTTCTAAGGTTGCAAAGGGAGTTATAAGGGTTTTGCAAAATAAAAATTTTAATGTTATTTTGTCAAATATTTTGAAAGGATTGTAAGGTGTTTGGTTGATGTTTTATGGTGTTGGATATTATTTTAAGTTGGAGTTTATAAGGTGTATCAATAAATTATATTTATGTATGGTATGATGAGTGTTAATTTAAAATGGAGCAATAAGGAATAAATTGAGTTGTGATTGTTTTGTGTCTAAGGAATATTTTTGGGCAAGTGTTGAAGTAATATTGTTGTGTCTAACCATTAGAATTGGAAAGAAGAAAATTGTGATTGAGACAGGTTTTCTAAAGGAACTTTTACATCCAACAAGAGGTATGGGTATATTCTTCCTACTAAGTGATTGTTGAAATTGTGAATGAAAAGTTGGAGTGAAAAGGATTGTTTGGTTAAGCATTGTTGAGTGTGTTTTTAATTAATGCTTCATGTTTTTCTAGAATTAAGAGTTGCTGATAAAACCTTATCTTATAAGCATTGTTGTTGAAGTGATTTGTTGAGTAAAGAACTTGAACTAGGGTTTGTAAATAACATGAGTATAATTGTTATGTGAAGATTGTTTTATAAGCATTGTTTTTGAAGTGATTTATTGAGTGAAGAAATTGAACTAGGGTTTGGAAAGAACATGAGTATCATTGTTATGTGAGATTGGTTGATAAGCATTGTTGGAAATATTTGAGTGAGTGTTCATATGTTTGGACTAGGGTTTGTGAGTAAGGATTATTTCATTGAGTGATTGGTTTAGTAGAGTTGGTTGGGCCTAGTCAAGTGAATATGTTAAAGTGATTTTTCAAGTTCTGTGAAACAAATTATTCTATATTCTAAATTTATTTGAGAAAGAGGTTGAGAGTTGATGAGTGTGAACCATATTGGGTCTCTAATAATTATCTGTATGTTTCTAAGAGAGTGATTGAAAGTGATTGTGAGTTTGTGAGTGTGAAGCATATTGAGTATCTAACAACTCTCTGTATGTTTCTAAAAGAGTGATTGAAAGTGATTGATAATTGTGATTAATGTGAAGCATATTGAGTCTCTAACAATTCTCTTTATGTTTCTATGAGATTGGATAAGTTCTAGTGTGGACTTATTGAGCATATTTAAGGTAAGTCTTAGAGAAGACTTGTGGATATATTTGTGTGAGCTTTTGTGGAAGCTTACGATACAGATTGATAGTATATTTGGACAAGTTCTAGTGAGGACTTGTTGAGAAGATATGGACAAGTTATAGTGAGGAATTATTGAGAATATTTGGACAATTTCTAGAGAGAACTTGTGGACAAATTAGTGTGATCTTTTGTGGAAGCTTACAAGGCAGATTTGAGACAAGTATTTGATAAGAATTGTGAGCAAAGTTGATTTATTTATTCAAACCTTAGGTTAAGGTTTGGGGTACATCTGGTAGAGTTGATTTGAGATTAATTCAACCTTTATATTAAGGCTTGAATATAGATATTGAGGATATATTTGTGCTAGAATTAAGAACTATGTTTAGTGTAGAGCAGAGGACAGATATTGAGGATGTATTTGTGCTAGATAGAAGTACTGAGTTTAGTACAAATTTGAGGATAGAGTTTGGTGCATATTTGAGGATAGGTTTGTGCCATACCAAACATAGATATTGAGAAAATTTGTGCTAGAATGAAGGACTATGTTTATTGCATATTTTAGATAGATATTTGAAGGAGATAGAGTATATAGGATGAATTTCTCCAGTGGATAGAGATCCATTAGCTAGGGCAGTGAGGACATGTGTCTTCAATGGATAAATATCCATTAGCCAGAGTAGTGGGGGCAACAATTCTTCTAGAAGATCACCAGTCAAAGCTAAGGAGAAAGGATTTATCCTATGGATAGAGATCCATGAACTTTATTAGGGGATTGGTGTCTCCTTTGGATAGAGATACATAAACATTGTAATAGGGAAAGGATTCCCAAGAAATTGATTGATAAAAGTTTAGTAAAATATTTTCTTTGTGGAGTAGACCACATTGGGTGAACCACATTAAATTGGTGTCCCTATTATGTGTGGTGATTTATACATTGCTTTGATTATTTTTGCTTATATTGCTATCTATACATTTCATAATATTGATTGGGAAATAAAATTAAAAAGTAGTCTTATACTCTTCACCCCCTCTCAATATAAGCTTGTGTTATTCAATTTATATCAGAGCGAGTTCCTTATAAAGAGTTTAAAATATTGAAGGAAAAGCTTTCAAGAACACAATGGATTCTAATAATGTGTCATTAGATAGCTCAAAACCAATATTTTATGGAATTGATTATATATTTGATTATGAGAATGAAGGTTCACTTGATGGCACTTGGCAATGAAATTTGGGAAGCAGTTGAAAATGGATACATACCACCAGTTGATCCATCTATAGATAAGTAAGGTAAGATTCTACAACATTACAATTCAAAAGCAATGAATGTACTTTTGAGAGGCTTGCATAGAACAAAATAAATAAAAGTTATGCATTGTAAATATGTAAAATAAATTTGAGATAAGTTGCAAATCATATATGAATGAGATAAAGGTGTCAAAAAATCAAAGATACAAAATATCAAAGGACAATTTGAAGAGTTAAGAATGAAGGATGAGGAAAATATTAGTGATTATCTACTTCATGTGGATGAGGTTGTTAATGCCTTGGAAGGACTTGGATATCATACTGAATAATCTGATATTTGTGATAAGATCTTAAGATCTCTTTCAAAAAGATTTAGTGAAAATATTTCTGCTATAGAAGAATCAAAATATGGTGATTCTTTGATATGATACATGCTACTTGGTATTATTACAACATTTGAGTTGATAACAAAAGAGGAACCTAATATTCGGAAGGAAGCAACCTTCAAAGCAATTAAGAAGACAAAGTATAAGAAGTTAGAATTGAGCAATGATCATCCAGTGATGAAGAAGCAAATTATGGCAGAAGGAATAAAGATTCAAGGATATATAAAGATGCAAAATATGTTAGATGTTTCAATTATGGAAAGTATGGTCACTATGCAACTAATTTTCAAGAAGCTAAAAATAACAATGATGAAGAAAAATAGGATCACAAAAATAGAGAATCAAAAAAATATAGGTACCAAAGGAAAGGTAAGGATGACAAGGAAAGAAGTTATTTCAAATACAAAATAGGAGCTACTATGCAGAAAAGGCAAGTAAGTACTCAAGTGATAGTGATAATATATTTTTAGATAATTATAAATATGAAGTCCTATTTATGATTGAATAAAAATAAGAAGTCAATAAAAGGTCACCAATAATTATCAAGTGTTTTAGATGTGGTAACTTTGGACATCTTGAAGAAAGTTGTACAAGTAATGGTTTTAGTTTCAATGATGATGAATATGAAGATGCACTTGAAGGACTAGAAGAAAGTATTCTAATAGCTCTAGAAGAAGAAAAATGTGAGCCTATAGAAGATAAGTCAAAATAAAATTAATATGTGGACAAAGGAAAATAAATATAGGAAGAATAAGAAATATAAGGATTTGATCTTAAGGAAGAACTTATTTATGCTCTTGACACAATAAATAAGGTAAGAAAGTAAAACTCTAAGCTTGATTTTCAGTTTCAAGAATGTGATGAATAAAGAGAAAGGCTTATAGAGGATCTAAACAAGTCAATGACTAAGACAAATAAGTTCAAGGATAAGTTAGAAGCAAAGGTCTTAGAATGTGAAAGGCTAGAACAAGAAGTAGCTCTACTAAGGGAAGATATAGAAAAATCCAAGGATAAGCTATACAAGTTTGAAAAGAGTTCAAAGTTTATGGATAAGATAATCAAGGTGCAAATAAGGTCAAAAAACAAAACAGGTCTTCGTTTTGAACATGCTCAAAAGAAACAAGAAGAAGAGTCAACCTAAAGTTTTGAAGAAGAATAAACTTCAGAATAAGAAACTTCAGAAGAAGATAGTGTAAGAGAAAGTGAGACTTCTAAGGATGAGTTGGACAACGAAAAATTCAACACAAAAATGAACAATGCACAAATAATAAACATATGGAACAATAATCAGAATAGGTTAAGAGATGCTAAAATACCAATGAGGTCAAGACAAAGAAGTTTTAATGGATGATGTTTCTCATGTCACATATTTGGGTACATGGCTTCACAATGTAGGATACAAAAAATAAAAGAATATAGTAACTTTATAAACATGAACCTTTTCCATGGGTATTGATACTCATGTAGTTAGTTTGGTCACAAGGCAATGAATTGCAGGGTTAATTATAGAAAAGAATATGTCTTTACCAAGAGAAATCCCAAGATATTTGCACCTCCAAGGAATAATAACATTAAGTGTTATAAGTGCAATAATGATGGATATACAACAAAGTGGTGTAGAGGAGATACTCCAAAACCAATCATGAATATGAATAGGAACAGGAAAAGGAACAGGAATATGGATATGAACATGAACATGAATAGGAACATGAATATGGACATGGATAGGAATAGGAATAGGAATAGGAATAGGTGTATCGACCCAAATTTTTTGCACCCTTACCTTCAGGCTAAAGGATCTGTGCCCAAAAGGGGGATGCGAGAAGGATGAGGTGATACCTTGGACTGAGAGGCCCTTTGAAGGTCATGCCTATCGGGGGAGGGGTATTAGGGTGAATTGTTTATAGATGGTGGGGTTCACCAGGAAAATTTGATTGGAATTTTCCACGCCTAGGTTGAGAATGGGTTTGATGTGTTCATTTATATATTCAATCATTCAATTCCTAGGTTTGGACAAGATGAATATAAGTTATTCTATATGCCAATGTTGATTTATATGGATACAGAAAGCATGAATAAGTTCTAAACATAGAAATTGTGCTAAATAAGAAAGAATGTGCCTGATTCTAGATGTTTGATGAAGATTATGAGGTTTGTAGAAGTCCAGATCATCTAAAATCTTACATGATCATCTGTAATTGCACAGAATCATCTCATATCACAGTTGGTCATCTGAGATCATATGAGATCGTCGTCGACCTGACGAATTCATCAGATGAATTCATCAAAAACTTGCAATCATAGAAATAGATACCAAAGACCAAAAATGCAACTGCAAAAGCAAGGGGAAATGATAGAAATAATAGTAAACCTACCTAAATGATAAATACAGATAACAATTAAAGGAAATGCATTAATTTAATAATTTATTTTAACTTTATCATGCATCTATGCCAAATGAGGTGAACTCCAGAATGCATAAATAGAATAAACTAAGTTAATGCATAAGGAAATGAAGAGAGAAGATAAAAAAATGCAAACTCTTGGCTCTAATTGCCCCCAATCTGGACTACAGTTGAGATTGCCTCCAATCGTACGAGATCATCGCCAATCTGCAACAAGATCATCTGAAATCATCTGGAATCACCAGTGTTGATCCGAGCTTACTTCAGCTGAAAAACAGTAAAATTCTTGCAAGAAAAACTTGAAATACACAATGTAAACAATGGTGTGAAGGTGTTCTAATGCACGAGAAACTAAATTTGTAGGGAAAATCAGCCAAGGGGAAGTCAAGAAAAATCCTAAGTTTATATAGGATTTAGGGAGAGGTTAAGAGGTTGGAGATCACCCTAATTTGGGAGATCTCCAACGGGGGAGACTCTAACCGCGTAGACACGCTTTCTGCCCAAGTTAGAGAAGCTGTTGAAACAAAAGCTAATTATGAAAATTTAGTTTTGGTACGAAATCGTCTGGATGTTCTGTTCCAGATGAATTCGTCAGATCTGGGATGATTTCGTCTGATCGTCGACGATATCGTCCAACGGTCAAAACAAATCCTAAAAATGGCATGAAAAATGAGGGGAGCGGGTAATGAGCGGTTAACGAGTGGTTTTGGGGTTAAGATTCAAATTTTTATCTTTTTACTAAGGGTTTAACTGTGCCAATTTTAGGGTGCTACAATAGGAATAGGAATGTGAATGTGAATAGGAACATGAATATAAATAGGGATCTAGACATGAACAAGAACATGAGTATGGACATGGATAGGAAAATTTAAAGTAATCATGAGGATCAGATAAGAAGGAAATTGGACAAAGGTAAATACTAGTGCTTTCTAGGAGTAGAAATACTCCCACCCTATAATTAACCACCTCAAGAGGAGGTGGGGGAGGGGATAAGATAAGAGACTCATTCTTAGCCTTGAGCCCCAAAGGTGACCCTTTTCCATTGATGTCAAAGTGGGAGAGATTTTATTAAGGGAACATATTTTTTTTAAGGAGAGAGCATTGAGTCAGGGGGAGCAGTTTCCTAGGGAGAGCAGAACAGGAAAAATTTCAAGTTTTGGTAAAAATAATTTGGGTTACCATCAATGAAAAATGGGGAGATTATTGGATATTTTGAGTGATAAGTTATCATCGATGTCAAGAGTGAGTGGTCATTGATGTCAAGAGTGAGTGGTCATTGATGTCAAACATTCAACACCAGTCAGTGGCAATATCAGTCTGTAGAATCCGTTTTAGGTTCTCAAATAAATGGAAAAGGATAATTCAGTTTAAGTTTCAAGACCTGGTTCCAGGAAGTTAGATGAGGTCCAAAGTGTAAGAAAAAGACCAAGTAAATAATATTATAATATTATGCAAAGAAAATTTAAAATTAATTATAAATTAATTTATTATTTAATTTACTTAACTTATAAAGTTATTTAAATTAATTATTAATTATAAATTATTTTAAGCTAAGGTTAAATAACCCTAAGGTGGGTTATTAAAATTAAAATTCGAAATTTGGTTTTGAATTACAAAGTGCCAACGTGAGGATAAAATTAAAACATGTATATAAGGAGGGAACTCCCACCTTACCAAACCTTACCATACCTTCAAATACTAATTGCGAGCTTTAAGAATTGTGTTGCGTCCAAAGTAGAGTTAGAGTGTGCGAGTTTCATAGAAAGTCAAATAGCGGCAAAGGCATAATAGGAAGGGACTCTTACTTCCTTCACATGGGTATTAGTAGCCCACGCAATGGACTACTAAGCACTAAGGTGCTTAGGCTTGAGGAGACGATGGATCGAATCTCACCGAAATCCCTTTTGGGGAAGAAAGAGGTATACTTTAATCTTTGGCATCGAAAATTTATGGAATATAGTTTAGGCATTTAAAATTTAATTTTAGCATATTTTAATTGGTTTTAAGGTTGCAAAGGGAGTTATAAAGGTTTTGCAAAATTAAATTTTTAATGTTATTTGCTCAAATATTTTGAAAGGATTGTAAGGTGTTTGGTTGATGTTTTATGGTGTTGGATATTATTTTAAGTTGAAGTTTATAAGGTGTATCAAGAAATTATCTTTATGCATGGTAAGATGAGTGTTATTTTAAAAGGGAGCAATAAGGCATAAATTGAGTTGTCATTGTTTTATGTCTAAGGAATATTTTTGGGAAAGTGTTGAAGTAATATTGTTGTGTCTAACCATTGGAATTGGAAAGAAAAAAATTGTGATTGAGACAAGTCTTCTGAAGGTACTTTTACATTCAATAAAAGGTATGGGCATATTCTTCCTAGTGAGTGATTTTTGAAAATTGTGAATGAAAAGTTGGAGTGAAAATGATTGTTTGGTTAAGCATTGTTGAGTGTGTTTTTTTAATTAATGCTTCAAGGTTTTATGGAATTGAGAGTTGTTGATAAAACCTTGTATTATAAGAATTGTTGTTGAAGTGAGTTGTTGAGTAAAGAACTTGAACTAGGGTTTGAAAAGAATATGAGTATAATTGTTATGTGAAGATTGTTTTATAACCATTGTTGTTGAGGTGAGTTTTTGAGTGAAGAAATTGAACTATGATTTGGAAATAACATGAGTATCATTTTTATGTGATATTGGTTGATAAGCATTGTTGGAAATATTTGAGTGAGTTTTCATATGTTTAGACTAGGGTTTGTAAGCAAGGATTATTTCATTGAGTGATTGGTTGAGTAGAGTTGGTTGAGCTTAGTCAAGTGAATATGTTAAAGTGATTTTTCAAGTTCTATGAAATAAATTATTCTATATTTTGAATTTATTTGAGAAAGAGGTTGAGAGTTGATGAGTGTGAAATATATTGAGTCTCTAACAATTCTTTGGATTTTTCTAAGAGAGTGATTGAAAGTGATTGATATTTTGTGAGTGTGAAGCATATTGAGTCTCTAAAAATTCTTTGTATGTTTCTAAAAGAGTGATTGAAAGTGATTGAGCATTGTGATGAATGTGAAGCATATTGAGTCTCTAACAATTCTCTTTATGTTTCTATGAGATTGGATAAGTTCTAGTGTGGACTTATTGAGAAGATTTAAGGTAAGTATTAGAGAAGACTTGTGGATAGATTTGTGTGAGATTTTATGGAAGCTTACAATACATATTGAGAGCAAATTTGGACAAGTTCCACTGAGGACTTGTTGAGCAGATTTGGACAAGTTCTAGTGAGGGATTGTTAAGAATATTTGGACAAGTTCTAGAGAGGAATTGTGGATAGATTAGTGTGAGCTTTTGTGGAAGCTTACAAGGTATATTTGAGACAAGTATTTTATAAGAATTGTGAGCATATTTTATTGATTTTTTCAAATCTTAGGTTAATATTTGGGGCAGATATGGTAGAGTTGATTTAATATTAAGTCAAGCTTTGTATTAAGGCTTGAAGATAGATATTGAGGATATATTTGTGCTAAACTAAAGGATTGTGTTTAGTGTAGAGCAAGGGATAGATATTGAGGATATATTTGTGTTGGACCAAAGGAATAAGTTTAGTACATATTTGAGGATAGAGTATGGTGTAGATTTGAGGATAGGTTTGTGCCAGACCAGAGATAGAGATTGAGAAAATTTATGCTAGATCGAAGGACTATGTTTATTGCAGATTTGAGATAGATATTTGAAGGTGATAGAGTATAGAGTATGATAGTCTCCAGTGGATAGAGATCCATTATCCATGGTAGTGATGACATGTGTCTTTAGTGGATAGATATCCATTACCCAGAGCAGTGGGGGCAACAGTTCTTCTAGAAGATCATCAGTCAAAGCAAAGGATAAAGGAGTTCTCCTATGTATAGAGATCCATGAACTTAATTAAGGGATTGGTGTCTCCTTTGGATAGAGATCCATAAATATTGTAATAGGGAAAGGATTACCAAGAGATTGATTGAGAAAATTTTAGTAAAATATTTTCTCTGTGGAGTAGCCCACATTGGGTGAACCACATTAAATTGGTGTCTCTATTATGTGTGGTGATTTGTGCATTGATTTTATTACTGTTTTTGATATTCCTATATATATATTGCATAATATTTATTGGGAAAGAAATGTAAAAATTGGTCTTATACTATTCACCCCCTCTCTCAGTATAAGCTTGTGTTCTTCAACCACTGTCCTTTAAAATTTAATTCTCATGCACCAATAACACAAAAAATATGAGGTACTTGTTTTAGGCCTTCAAGCTAAGTTAAATATAAAAATATTAATATTAATGATATATAGTGGATCACAATTAGTGATTAACTAAGTCAATGATGTTTATCAAACCAAATATGACAAACTAAATCTCTACAAAGACATTGTAGAAAAATTAAAATATTGCTTTGATAAAATTATCGTAAAAGTTATTCCATGGTCCAAAAATCATCATGTTGATGCTATGTCTATAATAGCATCCCTCATTTCATTGTAAATAGAGGATGAGGAATCCTTCATTTTCATACAATAATTAATAGGACCGTCAATACTCAAATCTAGCTTGCAACATTTAAACATTTGCACCATCGAATCAACTTCACCATAAGAAATTTGGTATCAAGACATCCTTAAATTCTACTAAAAGAAGGCACATTACCCAAAAACTTCAATCACCAAAAACATAGATTGTTTATATTAGAGGCTTGCAAGTGGATCATCATTGGAGATGTTTTATATTGATGTTCCTTTGGAGGCATACTCCTTAGATGTGTAAATATAGAAGAAGCCAAAATAATAATTAAATAATCCCAAGATGGATCATGTGGTGGACACTTTAGTGGGCTAGCCATAGCTAGAAAAATCCTTAGGATGGGTTACAAATATGGTGGAATCCTAAAACTATGTTAGAATATGTGACAAATATTAGTGACATGATAACCTTGTTCATGCTCTTCTCAAGAACTATGACCAATTACATCACCTTGCCATTTCTCCACTTGGGGATTAGATATTATACTTAAAATTAATCATCAATAATTATATGACCATAAATTTGTTATCACTACCATGAAATGGGTCAAGACCATATCCATATCCTTTAAAATAGGAATTTATGTTTTCAAATTCATAATCAACTAAATCATCATTCATTATAGAATCCATCTATCCTAATTGTAGATAATGGTACACCATTGAAAAATTAAGGAAGTCACCAAAGTTTGTGCCAAATATAAAATTCAATAAAAATGGTCAACACCATATTATCCATAATAAAATAACCAAGTAGAATATTCCAACAAGAAATTAATCAAGATCCTTATAAAACTAGTCAAAAAAATAGTCATGATTGGCATCTACAACTATACCCTACCTTATGGGTATATCATATGAGTGTACAAACCCCTATAAGCACAACACCCTATGTTTTAGCCTATGGGACTGAAGTAGTTTTTACTTTGATTTTGATATCCCTTATTTAAGAATTTTGTTGCAAGACTCTTCGATCGGTGATGAATATTGCATTGCTTATATTCATCAATTGGATGCTTTATAAGAAATGTGTATCAATTCCATTTAAAATTAAAGAACCTATCATAAAATGCTCTATTGTCTATCATAAGAAAGTAAACTCAAGATCCTTTGAATTTGGGGATTTAGTCCCCAAATAAAACCAAAAAAATACCAATGGCAAATATGAACTCAAAGAAAATTTTGAGCTAAATTGGTTAGTAATTTTCATCATCACAACTTAATTTGGATTTGGAGCCTATCACCTAACCATATTATATGACAAAGAACATAAAAAACCAATCAATATAATACACCTTAAGAGATATTATGCATAAACACCACACGACCTACTTGTTCATATGATTGATTACATGATTGATTGATTGCATGGTAGTCTAAAATAATATATACTCAAAATAATTTGCATGATTTCTTGGTTTGCATATTCATACCATAGAGTTAGGAGTATATATAATGAAGAAAATAACATCCCTAATCTCCATTAAAAATTTGCATTACATTTACATTAGGACCCTAATGTTGAGTAATCCTCCCTATCCAACACAATGTTTGCTTTACCTCCTCTCATCATACTTTCTTCCCATTTCCCTTTTCTTATCTATCACACTTCTTATCGTATTCTCCCTCCCTTGGGTTAAGTGATGTATGCCATGATCATACACGATGCTACTGACTTGGTCTCACCCTTTATTTTGTTCTAATTTTGGGACACATAACATTAGCAAAATTAATAACTTCCACTATACCTTTCTTCTAATTTTCCTTTTCTTATCTATCATAATTTTTCCATTATTTTCCCTCTCTTGTATTAAGTGATGTAATGAAACAATCATATGTAGCCCTGATAATCCAACCTTCTCCCTTTCTTTTATCCCAATAGAATCATACACATTATAAAATATTGACATATCACCAAACAAATATTCTCTCTCCAATTCTCATGATTATTTAATAGGTCCTTCCAAGGCACCACTTTCCTCCTCTGATGTACTGTAATATTATAATTATTTGTAGGTATGTTATATAAAAAAGGAGTATTTTTGGTATCTTGGCATGGCATATCAAATGTATCATGGCATATATTTATTAGTTTATTAAACACATATTTTTTAGTGGACCGCTAAAGCTAAGAGGCCTTATTAATCTAATATATTGTAGGCCTAGAATAATTTATAATTCTTACAAAATAATGGATTAATAGAGTCCTCTTTCCCATATGGTTTATTAAATAGGCATGCAATCAAACATAAATCATATTTTCATTAATGTTTACTTTTCTAACAAACCACGTAGGTTTCAAGGCTATGTTAATCCAATATATCATAGTCCTATAGTCACTCGTAAGCTTTACCAGGAAATGGATTGATATAGCTTTATTCTCCTACCTAGTTTTATTAAAAAAGCATACAATCAAATACAAATCATATCATCCATATGATAGCCAAAATTTGGTCTCAAATCCCCATAAATATAGTTATATATTATCTATATATTTGTGCATTTTTTCATATGTCAGTTAATGGATAGAGAACTTACTCCATCATAATTGACATAACATGTGACATCTATCATAACAGTCATAATTCCTCTTATATATCAGTGATGTCCTTGGTTATTCATGTCCTATGCCTCACATGTATGTAATTTTTGTATGTGTGTTAGATAAGGGATAGGCATGACCAATGATGGCAACTGATATGCCATGTAACTCAAAATATCATTAAATAATTTCATTTCAATTTTGTTTCTTCCACCATCACCTTGCTTATTCATAAAATGACAGTTAAATATCAATATGATGTGACCCACACCTTATGTGTCTATAATAATATGTAATCATGCTAGGTAATAGATTATGTCATATCGATATTCCTTGTAAATCTATGAATTTTTAGGAAAAACAATCAAATAATAAAACTTTACTCAAACACATCTATTCACTTCACCTATTTATAGACCCTAAGGGGGCATTGAGATTTAATGATCAATACTTTGCATACCCATAATATTTTTTAGTGTGCCAAGTAGTATATTATTAAATTCATGTGCTTCTTAATGATCGATCAATTGGCATGAGGATATCACCTCACATCAGCAAAAAAAATTAGGCTTCATGTTACCATAACACATGTGATGCCTATAAAAAGATTATTTATTTTACCAATGTCATACAAATATGCAATTTTTATACATATTTCAATCAAATATGAAAGAATTAATCTTTATTTAGATATCAATGTGATAACTCAACACAAAAATCCTACAAGATTGATATCATAAATACTATAGCTTATCCATCAAGTCACTTTGGGTTCTTGACCCTATTTATCCTATATCTTATAATCATCTAATTACTTGTACATTTACTAGACACGAGATCAATAGTGTCAAAACTTTCAACTTGATATAATATAAAATCAAGAGACCAATCAAACCTCATTGAAAATATCTCATAATATACATTTGTGTATACCAAACATATCTATAAATATTTGCATATACATTAGGCATTTATCCCTAGGCTTCAAAAATCTTGTTGATATAATAGGATATCTAAGACACCATCAACATATCTCACATACATAAATATTTCATCTCTAGAATTAAAAACATAGTCCAATGTGCCCTTCAATAAGACCGGCCTATCATATTTATTTAAGTTACATACTAATGATTATATTATGAGTACAACAGTAGAAGGATATGATTCTCTAAGTCACCACCATTGGTACTTTTAATAGTGCTCTTTTCATAAACCTTTATTCACACATTACATATGGTTTTGGGTCTTAAGTTAGGTTCCTCATATATTTTTAAATCTATGTATATGTGTTAGATAATATATATAGAACACAACGAGACTTATATACCCAAATGCCTTCTATAATATAACATATCTAGGACATAATATCATATAATATTCATGAACATATTTTTCCAATACCATCCATACCTTATATAAAGGCAAATTACTTTCAACATTTCAAATAAAGACACTTTCCACACAAATTCTAGGAAAAATATACTCATCGTTATTTCATATATGCATACACTTCCCTTTATTCCTTCAGACACCCATCAAGACAAGTATACATAATCATTTATATTTTGTACATTTTCTAATTATTGTCCTTTAGGCTATGCTTCTCATAACATAACATGCATTTGCTTAATAAAGTCCTTTAGGCTATGCTTCTCACAATATAACATACATTTTCTCAATAAATTCCTTTGGGTTATGCTTCTCATAGCATAACATATATTTTCTTAGTAAATTCATTTAGGCTATACTTATCACATTAGGGTTATGCATAAGGGGTCGACCTCAAAATGTATTTATAAAAAATTGGAGAATCAACTTTGAAATCCAAGCGAATAGTGTCCAAACACATGTAGAAGGTTCACTATTATTAGGGGTAATGCTAGAAATTTAAACTTAAAATGGTCAAATTATTATATATTGGGGTAAATCGACCAAAAACAAATTTGCACCCAAAATTTTTTGGCTAATGGGCCCTGGTCAAGGGTCCCAAATATTAGCCAATTCCAAATTTTAAAAATCCTAATTTTAGCTAATTTGATGATAAATAGTCGTTATGCATAACCCTATCTCACATCATAACAAATATTTTCTCAATAAAGTCCTTCAGGCCATGCCACTCAAAGAGTGACATATATTTTCTTAGTAAAATTCATTAGGTCACACCACTCATAGTGTGAAGCATTACTAGCAACTACTAACAACTAAATATACTAGCCATAATACATATATATTTTATATATTATAGGTATATTGTCATGTATTAATTGCTTGTATTTTATGTGGTATCTTAGGCCATAATTTAAGCATGATGAGACTTTTTTTTTTCATTTTCCTTAGTTCTTGTCCATTATAATGGCTCTTAGGCCATCATTTAAGAATGATGAGACTTTTTTTTCCATTTCCCTTAGTTCTTATCCATTATAATGGCTCTTAGGCCATCACTTGGGAATGTAATATTCACATCCTTTTAAGCACTCATCCATAAGTGTTTTTAGGCTCAAAGGATAACACTAAGGTCATTGCTTAAGGATGTATGCTTACCCCACAAGTATTTTTTGGGATTAAAGGGTGACACTTGAATCATAGATCATAATGAGCACTTATAATTTATCTGGACTAGAGACCACCACTCATATAAATGAACACATTTGAGTTCTTATATATTATCAAACTCTTAGGTTGCCACTGAGTAAAGAATTCATGTCATTTTAGTGTTTATCCATTATCTAGTCCCTTAGACCACCTGCTAAAGTGACATAATGCATATCCAAATTCCTACTATCTATCTCATATTTCATTAGCATTAAAACACAAATTAACAATATCACATGATCAAAATATCATCATAAAAATCCAACACAAAAATATAAACATTTAATATAGTATTATAGCTACATATAATACCTCAAAATAATACATGCCTATGGAACATGTGTACCACAATAACAAAATTGGTATACTTAGCCCTCATCATATGCAAAGAGAATATGTACCACAAAAAAAATTATTATATTAACTTACATAAGCCTAGATATAACCACATATAGATACCACATCCCTACCTCTAGGTGCTAGTGGAGGAGGTGGATACCTAAAACCTATCAATCTCTATGAATAATAACTCATATATGGAGTCCTCAACCATGTATATGAAGGTGATAACACCCTATCCATTATAGAAACCAATGAATGATAAATATATTTATAGTATATAGCATGGGTCCTCTCCCTCTCTATCTTAGCCCACAATAATTATAGTGTTAAAATTGAATATGACATTGATACTAATGAAGAGATCTAAACATAATGAGAAGAAAAATAAGTATCCAAACACAAAACCATTTTCAGAACAAGATAATAATAAGGGAAACCCTCCTTGGAGGATGTCTTAATATTCCACCTTTTTCCATTAACAATCTCAAATTAAAACTACATTTCATCTTCTACAATGTAAACCATAACATTTATCACTACCAACTCACATGTGCATGCAAGGTAACACCTCATTCTTACATACACATTGACACCTCATACTTAGACTTTGAGCCATATTACAAATGTGTGATTACATAGCCATTTAATGCCAACATCCCTCCCTTAAATGCATATTTGTAATTATATATTACAAACAATGATTTTTTAACACAATATTTCATGGGCACAAGCTAAAACCATTCCTTCCAAGGACAAGTAGCCTTAACCTAGTTACTACCAGCCTGTAGGCCTATAATTCCCACCAATTATATTTAGTAATTCTAAGAATTATCTCACTACAAGATACCTATATCCTTCTAAACACATTAGCTTCACCTATTACCCTCATCCATATATCAACAAGGTAACAAAAAATTCCAAAAATCACTTATAAAACATTACAAATATCACTAGAGATAACTCTAAGGACATTACACTAGGAAATCACCACTAGCATCCACACCAGTCTATTTTGGATACAACTACACCAGTTACAATAGCATTAATAGCCCTACAAGCTACACCACTTACAATATCCAATAATCCAAACACACTAGTTACAATAGTTAACACTTACCCAAAATATGTGGTATAACTAATAAACCATCTCAGATATTTTTTAGAAACTTTGAAAAATACACTCAGATATACAAGTTTTAAACCCTTGCATCTCTTCATAATATCTAATACTACTAGAGCTCACTAGATCTATCACTATTGAAGCTCATAAGATCTATCACTATCAAAGCTCACCAGATATACCATAGCCAAATCTTAACATATATATCATTATTGAAGCTCACCAAATCTTCCACTACCAAAGCTCACCAGATATACCACTATCAAAGCTCACCAAGATTTGAATATCAAACCCTATTATGAATAATATGTAATCTTACATGTAATCATGAAAGAAAGAACCATAGGATCTCTTCATACAATGCCATAATTCACCTAGATTTAATATCAGAGGCTATGATACCAAATGTTAAAAAAAGCATGACATTGATACTAATGAAGATAAATAAACATAACAAGGAGCAGCAAAATAAATATGAAAATGCAAAATAATTTTTAAAACAAGAAAATAACAAGGGAAACATCCCTTGGGGTATGTATTGAAATTCCACATTTTTCCATTAGCAATCTTAAATAATACTACATTGCATATTATACAAGGTAAAACCTAGCATCTATTTCTGCCAACTCACATCTACATGTAGGGTGGCACCTCACCCTTGGACTTTGACCCATATTACAAATGTGTCATTACATAGGCATTTAATGCCAACATGTAGTTCCTCTTTTGCCCTATCAAAATTTTCCCATACCCCATCTATTTTTACCCTTTTGAATAAATAGATACCTCCCCATACACTCTAATCATAAATTCATAATATTGACTACTATGACCATCACACCTATATCTAATCCCTTGCCTACTCTAGAAAGTTCCCTATCCCTCTCTTGAGTAATGTGATCTTGAGTAGCTTGTAACTTAGCTAAAGTATCAATGAAATCCTTTCACTCCCATGCCATCTGATCCACATCCTCTTGATATATAGCTACCTCCTCTTCCCATACAACCTCCATTGTTGCCAAACACTTCTTGACCTCCTAAAATTTTCTCATAAAAGCCTCTAGCTCTACCTAGGTAACCTTTGTAGGTGATTGACTAGTACCAGTCTTACTGAATACTTGTTGCACCATAAGAACTATCACCAATGGTGGTACATACAATTGGGAATCCTATTCCATGCTTTCACTCTAACCCTCTTTGTTGGCCACCTACCTTGCAACCCTCGTATAATAACCCACCAACTCAATCTAAGGGAGAGATAGATTTTTTTTTTAAATAATTAACTCATAAATAAGACCTAATAGTTTTTCATCAATATTAAGGTATAACCACATTTTGAGTTTATTGTCACGATAAAAAAAACTCAAGTTGATATGAGTGGAAAAAATCCCATACTTTTGGGATTTACTTTTCTAAACATCACCATTTAGAAAATGTGCCAACAATGGTTCCCCTAATTTTTCTACACCCTCATTGGTATAGGACAACTTGACCATGGTGTAAGTATTATCATTTAAGGCCCATAATACTTAAATGGGGATGCATATTACCTAAACCTACATACTTTTATCTATGTAATATTACTCTAGCATGATGCCTTAGTGATTAGTTAGATTCACCTCACTATGAGCTAAACTAAGACCATTACCACTCACCTAGTAATGATCATGGTCACTCTTGCCTCACCGCAAGGTGCCACCACTATACTATCTTGTGAATGATCTAGTGGATTGTCCCATACCAATCCACCATTAATATTATTGAGCCTCACCACTAGGAATATGTCCAAGCTTCAAAACTTAGGACTTGTCCAAGTCTCAATGATTTGGACTACCCAATCCTCACTACTTGGGCCACCCAAGCCTCACCGTTCAGGGTGTATCATTCATAAATACCTAGTTATTACCTCACCATAACTTGAATAGGTTTGGGTATCTTTATTCAAGTATTTTTAACATGGATCTAGTATCATGCACAAATAACTCCCATCCAAAACCCAAGAGTCTTATCATTTTAAAATAACAAACATATATCTCAAAAATAAAATAAAGTACTATATTAAATCATAATTAAATTCAACATAACACATTGCTAAAGACTAGGAATTCAAATCATAATGCTAGAATTTCAAATTTCTTTTATTTACAATGAAAGGATTAAATTAACATCTAAATAGTTTATAAACATAAACTATAAATTAAGTTCTATCATTTCATTCAATATCACATCCTTCAATATCACATCCTTTTTTTTTTAATTAATTATTTCTGAAGAACTTAATCATAAAAGAAAATATTATTAAATTTTTCATTCCTTACACAAATATCACCTAATGTAACAAGAATATTTACAAAATATTTATTTCTTCCTCAATAATCATGATATTCTTTAATCCTCATCCAAAATATTTTACATTTCAATATTTAAATACATAAATAATCTTTCATCTTTTCCTCAATATATTTCATTTTCTAGGTCTTCTCCAACGAACATTGAAAGTAATTTTAGGTATCAATACAACTCTTGAATGCATATGCAATCTTAACATGCACTATGTAAGAAAAAATGTAACAAGAAAAAATCACACCATACCAAAAATAAAACAAAAATTGTATTATATTGCACAAATTTTATCTTTTTACAATATGCCCACTAAAGGGGCTTATCATAAATATCCTATTAAGCAAAGGTTGAACAATGAAATTTCATGGTGTCTCAAGCTTCTTCTTGCTACAATCGAAGATAGGTGGGTTTTTAGTGACCACCATGATGGAGTAGGACCTCCAATACCTACACACATGCAAACACCAAAATTGTTATTAGCACCTGTTTACATAATACAAAATATTAATGGAAATCTAAACTAACGAATTCCAACATACCTTAGAATAAGCTAAAAAGTATACCAAAAACTAGAACTTACAAAGCATAATTTGCTTAAAGATAGACACTCACAAAGCACAAGGAGATCAATATTAAGCACTTAGACTTACAAAACTAATAACTTGAAAGGAAAACAACATTTCTCACAAAATTTAAATAGAATAAGGGCATGTAGTTTTTCATTCTCCATTTTGTAAGGGAAAAATAGGAGGCTTTTATAGAATTTGAGGTGAGAGAAAGGTGGGGGTGAGGTGGCATGGAAGGAGTGTTAGTGGAATGCTAGGTGGTATGGAGGGAGCGTAAATGGAATGTTTAGGTGTCATATGGAGGAAATTTAAAATTTTCTTAGCTGGAGGGTTAGGTGGCATGAGGAGGAATTTGGAGGTAATTTTAAATTGCTATAAAAGAGGGATAGTGGAGTGTTAGGTGGCATGGAAGGAGTGTAAATGGAATGTTTAGGTGTCATGTGGAGGGAATTTAAAATTCCATTAGTGGAGATGGTTAGGTGGCATGAGTAGGAGGGACAAGGATGTGTGAGGATGTGCTAAATACTTCCTTATGGAGGTCTAGATAGCATGAGGAGGAATTTGGAGGTAATTTTAAATTGCTAAAAAGAGAGATAGTGAGGTGTTAGGTGGCATGGAGAGGTATTAGAATGAAATTTGGGGAGATTTGGGAAAAATAGAGGAAATAAATGATTAAAAGGAGAAATTGGAGGAGTGAGGGAAATTAGAGGGGATAAAATAAGTTAGGAAAAATTAAAAGGAAATTTAGGGGGGAATATTTGTGGGAATAAAATAAGGGAGTTAGGAATAATTATGGACAATTTAGAGGATATTAGAGATATTTAAAATGGAAATATTTAAATTAAGAAAATTAGTGGAATTAATAGATGAATAAGGAAATTAGATGAGAGTAAAGGAGGAAATTAGAGGTTGTAGACACCCAATTTTGACACGCTAGTCGCAACTTTCCAAAACTAGTTGCAAACATTTCAAAACTTCCCAAAATTAGTTATAAACTTCAAAAAACATCAAATTTGTCATTCCCTATCAATTTGGTCTTCAAATGTTACCTTTACAAAATTCACCACTTTGACCAAATTTTCTAGTGGTGAATTTGGCAAATTAAGTGGTAAATTTGGCAAGTTAAGTGGTGAATTTGAAAAAACTGTAAAATCAACCTATTTCAGCTAAAAACCAATTTTTACCAAATTTGCCATCCGTATGGTGAATTTTTCTAGTAGAAAATTTGGTAACTTTTTCAAAGTTTAAACTATCCATAATCTGATCTGATTCTTTACCAAATTCTCCACTTAGAACCAAATTCGCCATAGTTGTGGCAAATTTTGTAAACAGTGGTGAATTTGGAAAAATAGTCAAGAATATTCCACATAAACCAGTTGGGCATGGATTAAGCCTCCTTTAACCTCCAACATTGATATTGCATGCTCCAAGAAGGTCTAAGATGAATTGGTTTGAATTGATCTTATCCTCTCATTCCCTCCAAGTCCCCTCCCAAATCCTATTTAAGGAGGTCACGGGACAAGCATTTGGTAAGGAATTCTACTGTAGCAAATCTCTGCCCATATTTTTCTAGCATAATTTATCTCATAGTATTTCTCTATTTTAAGTTCTTCCCAAGAATTGCTAAGTTTTCATCAAGCATTTGAGCATCCTTTGTGAGCATGGATACCAAGTCAAGCAAGGCAAGGAGGACTTGGGAGCAAGGAGGTCACCATTGGAGGTAAGAAAGAGAGCTCTCCTAGCTTCTTTCTTCTCTCCTCTCACCTTGGCTTCATAACATTTTGTCCTCTAGGTTGTAGCCTTGCTAACTTGTCATATCTCTTTTATGCATTTCATCTTTTATGCTCTAATTTATGTCGTAGGTTTTTTAATCCTTCTCTTTGGCAGCCCCTAACTCTATTTTGTAGCATCTTAATAGTGTTTTGGAAGCCCTATTGTTCAATTTTAGCATCCTTATTATCATCTCTAACATTTCTTTGTAGGCTTATTTTAGTTTACATTTATCTTTTTACCACATTTTATCTCTAATCCTCTGTTTTGCAAGATTTTTATTATACTTCTTTTGCATATTTTTAGGATAAAATCCTTACTAAATCTCTTGACTACAAATTTTATATCTTGACTACAACATACTAACCTCTTTTATATTCCTCCATGTCATTTTGCTTTCATATATTAAGCATTTTTGTATTCTATTTTCTCAGGTTCAAGCATTTAAATAACATTTATTTCATTTCATGAACTTTGTTTTTAAGTAAAATTAGTTGTTTCTTACATTTCCTAACATTTAGTATTGTATTTTAGATCCTTAATACTTCTATTAAACAAAATTTCACTTCTATTTTCACATATTTGTATGTTGTCCATTTCTTTAAAGTTTTGATAAATTTCTTGACATAGTTTACCAAATTCACTACTATAATTTGTTGATGTAATCTTGTTGGAAGTTATATTGATCCTAATATAGCATTATTTATTATTTTTATTACATCCCATAGCCTTTGGCAACTCTTATTTAGCAAATTTATAGACCTTAGGGGGATTGCACATTTTCTTCTGCCATTAAAATTTTCAGTCCTTAAATTATCTATTTTAGAGGTTCAATTCCATAATTTCTTGAATACAAACCTTCTAAAGTATATTGGGATCCTTTCCTATAAATTTCAGCTAAAACCCTATTCAAATCAGTCCTAAATTGACCTTGAAACCTCAAAAATATCACACAGAACCAAATTCACCATCCCTGTGGAAAATTTGGAAAAACCAGGTTTTAGAGGTTCAATCCTATGATTTTGTTATCCAAAAACCTTGTAGATCATAGTAGGATCATTCTCACCAAGTTTCAGCTCAAAAACATAGTCATAACCTACCAAAATCGACCTTGAAACCTCAAAAACCTCCCCTAGGACCAAATTTGCCACCCTTGTGGCAAATTTGGCAACCAAAATAATAGAACCAAATTCACCACTCAAAAAAAATTTGCATGTGGTAAATTTTGTAGACCTAATGGTGAATTTGGCAACAAGACAAATTCCGCTCAAGGAGGGAATCATAATTAATTGTTTTTATCAATAAGGGGTTTGATCAGCTGTTTAGACAATTTTTTACCCTATCCAGCCCTCAGACAGACACATTAAACTAGAAAGCCTAATTTTTTAAGTTTTTATGCAATTTTTACTGAATTTGCATATGGTAAATTTGGCATCAATGGCAAATTTGGCACTTTTTAGTGGTAAATTTGGTAGGCAAACTCTAGGATAGGTAATCTGGCCACTTGGTCCATTATTAGCTCAAAAATTTGATTTTCCATGCATTATGTTTCTAATTTTCTATTTTTTTGAAACATAAATCACACTTATTTTAGGAAATTAAGGAATCCTACTTAGAAAACCCAAATCATTTATAAAACCTTACAATTTCTTCACAAAATGCCTTAGTTTATTTACAAACACTAAAATACTAATCAATAAAGGAACCCTAGGATTAGTTTTAGCATTTCCTTCACATTCAAGTACTTAGAAAAGAAATTTAAAAGCATATAGTTGCATTTAGGCTAGCTTGTTTGATTGCATCTCTCTTTGTTTACCTTGAAATTGAGATCTCCTTAGACTAGTGCATTCAAAACATGATGTGCATTCAATTATGTGATTTAAACTAAGCATTGTGTTTTAGATAATTCTTGATGATTTTGAGGATTTTCACATCCTCAATATCTCCTTTGGAAAGATATCCTCAAGTGGGGAAGCAGATATTCTAATGAATATTACCCACTCACACTTGACATTAATTATATATAAAAGGGAAAAGAACACGCGGTTTTTCCATCATCTACATAAATTGGTGAATCTGACATGAACACTCCTTTTACCTTAACAAATATAAAAGTTTGTTGATCTTAAATAGACCATATAATTTGTTTGCTTAGTTTACATCACATTAAATTAATATAACAAGAACATAACCAATTGCTAATCCCTTTGGGGGAATTTTAACGACCCCTTGAGTAAACCTACGTATGAACCTTAGGGGAGCAATATCCTTTGGAAAGTATATTTTTATGGATTAGTGGGAGTCATAAGGAAGGATACTTATTTGGGTGACATAAGGATATCAAACATATTCTCTTATTTTCTATAAGTACTATGGAAATAAAAATTTAATAAATTAACCCCCTCTTTGAAGCTAAGTCTTCTAGCCATGTCTCAAGATACTTATAACACCCAAAGTGGTGTACCTATTCCTTCACATGAAGGATCATCCTCTCAAGGACAAATTGAGCAAGAAGTAAACCCTTGGTCACAACAAGTACCAAGTGAACAACTAGTTTTTGAACAAATTCCTTATCAAACTATAGACCATGTCTGAGATTATATTAAAATAAACAAAGACATCATTTTGGATGTTCTTAAATAAGAGATTAGAGAACAAGAAGAAGCATAATTCATCATAATGCACGAAAACATAGGTTATTCTAATGAATAGTCAACAACTGCTCAAATCAATGAAATTCAAAATACCTTGGCAAGTCTCAATGTGGCTACAACACAACCTACTGATTCCACAACACCTCCTACCTTGTCCATGGAAATACCCACTTCAGCAAATTCTTTTCAACTTTTCCTAGTGAAATAACTAATTCAACAAATCCCCTTTTCACTCTCAGCATGGGACCTAGTCAAGCCCTTCACATAATAAATTAAAATCAAAATGCTTCAACTCTTACAAGTATACCTTTTACAATGCATGCTTTCACTCAATCACAAAATCAACCCCCATAAAATGATATTCAAAATATCAATACCAAAATTTTAGACTTAGAAAAGAGAGATGCCAAGTTTGAAGAACTTGAGCATCAAATTACCTTCCTTCAAGGGAAATATAAACTTAAATACTCTTTTGAATAATTCTATAATGAATATTTAGATCCTAAAATTCTTAATCACCCATTTCCAAAGAACTTTAAAACTTCCAAGTTTCAAATGTACAATGCAAAACAAGATGTTATCAACCATTTAAGGCTATTTTAAATAGCTTGTAGTGATATCAATCATGATGAAAATAATCTCCTTAGGTTATTCCCTAAAATCCTTAGTGGTTAGCCTTAGAATGGTACTTCCAAATACCTCATCATTCCATGAAGAAATTTAAAGAACTTATGGAAGCCTTCGTTAAATAATTTTTTAACTATATAGAATATAAGGTTACCATAGACGACCTTTACCAATTTAAACAAGGTAAAAATGAGAAATTAGCATACTTCTTGGCCAAGTGGAGGGCTCTCGTAGGAAGACTCGAATACATACATCCTCCTAAATAAATATTGTATATTTTCTTATGAAACCTCCATGAATAATTGTCATACCCCTTGGAGATGATAACCTTAACCTCTTTTGAGGAATCCATTGACATGGTTAAAATAAAAGAGGTTATCCTCATAAGATGAGGACAACCCAACTATAACAAGAAAGAGGATGAAAATACCTCTAATAGGGGCAATAAAAAAACAAACATGTCATGGGAGATGGTGTAACCGATTCTCAATAGAACAATAATGTAAACACTCCTCAAAATGCTTCTAAAAATTTGGTTATACAAAAGGAGGACAAACCTCAAAGACAATATACCAATATTGGATAAATTCAAACAACCAAGCTAAAAATGCTCCTCAAATACAAACTAATAGAACTTCTATCCGTTAGACCTTGGGAATTATCAAAAGGATCCCCCTTTTGGTATAGACAAGATGAATATTGCGACTATCACCAAAAAAAAGGGCACACTACCAACAAGTGTAGAACCCTAAAGAACATTATTAAATACCTCATTGAGGAAGGTAAAGTGACAATTAATATACCACAAAACCCTAACAAAGGTATGTAAATATTTCAAGACCCCCTACCAACACACAATCAAAAATCAAATAACTCTGTTGGTTTCATTCACCTATCAAGATATTCCCATGCCATAACTAGACAACAAGCAAAGAATCAATCTTTGGACCAACCCCCATGGGTTGTCCTAAAAGCAAGAATCAACATTACTAATAAATCACCCTTTGTAGTTACACCCTCTCAAAACACATTGCATACATTCAATTTTCACCAATAATTAGAAGAAGTGCTTACAAAGATCTCTCTTCTAGATCTCCTAAAAATATCACCTGCTCATAGGGAAATATTGTTGAAACTCTTAAGTGAACAAGAATTCCCTCAATACTTATCTTGAAATGATATTGCCAACATGGTTGGGTTAACTAGAATTAATAACAATATCTTAGCCTTTCATGAGGAAGATGCTCCTCTCGAAACCATATCCATGGATTCTCCCCTCTACATCATAATGTAGATAGATGATGAATATGTAGCAAGTGTGAACAGGGGCTAGAACAATCCAGTTTTTTCTAAGCCACCATGTGACCTCCCTTTCATATTGTCGGCTAATTTGGTCGGCATGATTATATTATAATTTTCTTCTTTCCCTATATTCCTACCTTGTTCTTCTCCTTATCCCTCCATTGTTCTTCCTCCTCATCCTCCTATCCCCTACCGTCCATTTTCCCTTATCGCTCCACACCTTTCCTCTCCCCACACCCTAGGCCACCTATCCTATATACCTTACTCTCCACTCTCTATGCCTTCCTCCTCTCCTCTTCCCTAACTCCCGCCAAATTCCTTTCCCTACTCCCCCGCACTCCCTAAGCCTATATAAGGCTTTACTATTGTAGTAGTTGTAAGTTCAATTATTTTATTAATTAATAAAAATTTTGTTTTACAACTTATTGCGGATCCTCTACCATTACTGGTATCAGATCTGGTCGAAGCAGAGCCAAGGGAGCTCAGAGCAGAGCAGGCCAAAACAAGTCGAAGTAGATCCAAGGGAGCTTGGATCAGAGTAGGCTAGGGAGCCGAGGAGCCAACATATCGAAGTAAACCAGACATAGAGGGTGCAGGACACAGACCAGACACGATAGAGTAAACTGCACGTAGGTGAACACGTGGCAAAGGAGGAGCGTGGTGAGGGAGGAGCAGTTGATAGAGGGTCTTGTGATCGCCCAGAGGCAATCAATTTATTTCCTAGGCACTGAAGCTTTTAAAAGCTTCACATGCTTTATTCCCACCACATGTGGGATAAAGTGATTTTTTTTTTTAAATATTTTTCCAGCCTTCGATAAAAGGAAATTCTTCCTTTTTTACTCCCAACCAGCGTGTAGTGTAGTTGGTTTGTGCTGTATAGTTGCAGGACGAAGGTCCCACATTTGAATCCCGCTGGGAGGAAAAAAAATCACAAAATGGAAGTTTAAAAGACATCGGGTGCCTTGTCATGTCAACCCCAACACTGTGGTAGAGCAGCCAAGACACACCGTCGTGCAAGGAAGGGATCTGAGGTCAAATCTCATCGTGGTCAAGTGTTTCTTTTATAGAGGACATTATTTTTTATTATTTATTTATAATTGCAGTATTTTTAATAAGGGAGCTCCGCCTTTGGTTTCAAGTTGATCGCGTGGTGTAGCGGTAAAAGTGCATGTTAGCAGAAGACAGGTCGTGGGTTCGAATCGCTCCACGAAAAAGAAAGGTTCTTTTTAGTCCTTTAATTTTTTTTTTTAACTTTAAATTTTATCAAAGTTTTAAACTTATTTAATATTTTTTTTTAATTATTTAATAAAATAATTAAAAGTATAATAAAATTATTATTATTTTTTTTAAACTTTATAAAATTAAAAAAAAAAAAACTTTAAAAAGATAAATTGGAAAAATATTTTTCCTTAAATAAAATTATTTGGCTCCTTGAAAGTTGATGTGGTGTGATAGATGATCCAGTAAGCCAGATGCTACTATGCATTCTAATCTCTGTTGAGAAGAGAGACGCCTGAATCCTTTGACGAGAAAGTCCAGCGGAATGGACTTCATACAATTTTTTGCCAATTATAAAATTAGTTGATTGCTCATCTGAGGAAATCAGACTTTGGATACGAGGCAAATTCTGAAGATAATATCTTTGGGCAAAGAATAGAAGAGTCTGAGATGATTGAAATAGTACCTAAAGGACAATCAAATGACAGTTATACCCCTGCAATTCTTGAAGTAGAATCAAGTGAGAGCTATACACCACACTCTCTTGATCCAGAACCAGTAGTAGAAGAGGAAGAAGAAGAAGAGGAAGAAGAACCTGAAGAAGAAGAAGATCCAAAGGAAGTTGAACCTGAAACTGAAGAACAAGATTTTATAGTCATCAACAATAGTTCTGAGCTAGAAACAACACCAGAAGTCATTGTGATTAGTAACGATGAAGCATACAACTTCACCCCTCCAGTGTTGGGCGATCCTCAAGAAGAACTCTAAATTAGTGAGCATGTTAAAAAGGCTATATTTGATTTAAATCAGTGATCTCTTTATACTGCTTTGTACTTCTTGTTTACTAGTAAAATAAAGTCTGCTTTCTAAAATGGCATCCAATACTAGTCTACCAATCCTTGAGTTCAATGGTGGTGATTACGAGTATTGGTCAATTAAAATGAAAACTCTTTTGATAGGAAAAGGTCTTTGGGATGTGATTGAAGAAGGATATACTAAACCTACTACTGCTGATTTGGAAACTTTGAATGATACCGATAAAAGGGCTAAAAAGGAAGCTCAAAAGAATAATTCTTTTGCCCTTTATCACATCCAATATACCCTTGATAGAAGTATTTTCCATAGAATAGCTTCTTTTATAAAAACTGAATCTACTTGGAATGCTTTAAAAGAAAGTTATAGAGGTAGTGACCAAGTCAAACAAGTAAAAATACAAACCTTGAAATGAGATTTTGAAACTCTTAAAATGCAAGAGAATGAAAAGGTTGGTGATTATTGCGTGTGTGTAAAAGCCATAGTAGATAAGATGGTCACTTTAGGAGAAGAAGTCAAGCTTAAAGTTATAGTGAAGAAAGTGTTGAGGACACTTCTTCCTAAGTGGAATTCAGTTGCCATAATTATATAAGAATCCAAAGACCTAACCTCTCTGTCTTTTGAAGCCCTCATTGGTTCACTTATCTCACATGAAGAGAGGTTACAACAATCTCCTTCCACAAGTTACAGAGGAGATGAAAAAGCCTTTGCTTCTCATGAAGGTAGAGGTAGAGGCCATGGCAGAGGAAAGTATAGAGGTAGAGGCAAAAATAATCATAGAGCTGTGTATCGCTCCAAATTTTTCACACCCTTACCTTCAGGCTATAGGATCCGTGCCTAGAAGGGGGATGTGAAAAGGATGACGTGGTACCTCGGACTGAGAGGCCTTGCGAAGGTCCCGCCTCTCGGGGGAGGTGTATTATGGTGATTTTTTGATGGATGGTGGGTTCACCAAGAAATTTTTAATGGCATTTTCCACGCCTAGGTTGGGAATGTGTTTTATGTGTTCAGTTTTAGCCTTAATCATCCAAGTCCTAGGTTTGGCCAGATGAATATAAGTTGTTCTATTATGAAAATGCAGACTAAATGAATGCAGAAACATATTAGAATAGAAAACAGGGAAAATAAGCTGGATTAAAGAACCATACATGATATGGATATCTGATGGAGGTTCTAATTTTTGAAGCAGTCAGGATCGTCTGGAATTCAACAGGATCATCTCCTATCTAACAAGATCATCTGAGATCTGACGAATTCGTCAGACGAATTCATCAGAGACCTACAAACATAAAAACAGATGCAAAATACAGAGAATGCAACTATGACAATAGAGGGCAATGATGCAGAATGACAATAACAATATTAAAATGATGATAATAAGCAAAAACATGAATGCATTATAATGATCTAATGACAATTTATTCTTTTATTATGCATTAAAGCTACATGGGTGAACTCCAAGATGCAGAATAATAAAGAATAACCATAGAATTAACTAAATGTAGAATAATGCAACGGAAAAAGGATGAAGAAATGTAAACTCTGGGCATTGATTGCCCCCAATGTGAACTACAGTTGAAATCATCTCGAATTAGGTCAAGATCATCCGAGATTGTACGAGATCATCTGAGACGAACTGAGCTTGCTCCGACTGAAAAACAATGAAGTTCCTACAAACAAACTTGAAAAAATGCGAATGCAAACAGTGATTTAAGATGGTCTAGTGCGTGTAGGATTCGAGTTATAGGGAATTTCAGCCAGAGGGATGCTAAGGGGAGGGCCTAGGATTAAATAGGCTTAGGATAGAGGTTGGGAGGTTGGAGATCATCCCAATTTGGGAGATCTCCAATGGGGGAGGTCTCTAACGACGCAGACACGCTTCTACCCAGATTAGAGACGTCGTTGGAACAGAGTCCAACTATGCACAAATCAGTTTGGGACGAGATCGTCTGGACGTCCTACGCCAGACGAAATCATCCGATCTGAGGCGATATCGTCTTATCGGAGATGATATCATCAAACGGACAAAACAAACTCTAAAAATGGCATGGGAAAGGAGGAAATGGGTTAAACGACGGTTTGGGAGTGGTTTTGGAGGTTGAAATTTGAATTTGAATATTTACTAGAGTAATTGTAATTATTAAGGTTTAACTGTGCCAATTTTAGGGTGCTACATTTTGCTCCCTCTTTAGCGAATTTTTTGAAGAAAATGCGTTAAAGATGAGTTTTTCTCGATCTATGAGAAAGCAAAAATTATTCCCATTTTTAGGCGACGATTCTTGGTCGAATCGTACGACAACTTACTATGGTGCCCCCTCCGTGTTTTTACCCAAATCGAACGTTTGAGGTAAAAACGCGGAAAAGCAAAAAATTTAAAATGTTTTTAATTGTGTTTTGAATAAAATTAAGAAAAATAGGGTAAAACCCTAATTCATTGTTACTGTTCATTTTTCTGGTTTTTAGAGCTCTGCAAGCAAAATGGTCGAGATAGCACACAGATCGACAGAGGTCCGACGCGGGCTACGGGTAAGAATCTAAACTTAATTTAGAATTCTTTACTGTAGAATTTAATGCTTTTTAGATTAGATTTGCTTGATTTTTGAGCATCACGACCGTTTCTAGGCCGTCGACGTCGTCGAGACGAAATCGTCTCAATTTCACCGAAATCGTCTCGATAACGTCGATTTCGTCCAGAGGCAAAATCGGTGAAATGGGGACGATTTCGTCAAAAATGGGGATGATTTCGACTGGCAAAATCGGAGACAAATTTTCTCAAATTGGGGACGATATCATCCAATTGTGGACGATATCATCAGTTATAAAAATGAACTTATTTTAACTTGCATTTTTAATTAATGATTTAGTAATGATTTTTATTGTTTTGTTGTTTATGTTGTAGAGAGGATTACTAAAGAGTAGAGAATGGAAATATGGCGGGTTGAGGGATGACTTGGCCACCCTGTCTTAGGCAGAGCGAGATCAGCTGGCACAAGTCGGCTTGTAGCATGTGGCAGAGATGCCACAAGTTTCTACAGATATGGGGCTATTGACAGCCGAGGGAGATGACTCCCACACTAGAGGATGTATGGAGGATTTTGAGGATCCCCATACAAGGACGACTGATCACTCCCATGGCCAATTAGGGCCATGCGATGATGTGACTATGTGGCGATCCAAGATTTGCCCTGGAGAAGGGTGGAGTGAACATCGAGTCGCTGCATCAGATGTCTGGGGCATTGAGACTCACACGGGTTTTGGCCAGAGTGGTAGGTGGACTTCTGTTGTGCCACCAGAGCGAATGCAGGGTACCATGGGTACTGACAGAAGTGGTCTGTGACATGAGAGACCATGGCTATAGGTTTTCTTTGGGGAGCTTTGTTCTATGCCAATTGTACAGGATCCTGTATGGGGTCGTGTACAAGGGCGGCCGATGTCTAGTTATGACATCGCTACTACAGGTTTGGTGCTGGGAGCACATTGCAATGTTGAGGCCGGTAGGGCTCCCACTGATAGGGATTGACGAGGAGTGGCCTCGAGCTTTCTACTGGTGGCTCCGAAGAGGGTCATAGTGGCGGATAGATCTGCCAATGTCCCGGAGACTACTTGATGACCTTGTCTTCGACCAGATTACCTGAAGGCCTTGGAGAGATCATCCAGGGTGGGTCGAGGACGGATAGGAGCTGGCTCACATCAAGCAAGTCTACTGGCTGAGGATGGAGAGGGGAGAGGTGGAGCTCCATCGGTATGACCAAATTTTGAGGCAGTTCAATCTACAGCAGGGGATTCCATCTCTTAGGGATTATGAGTTTTCTCGGACTATTCGGGATAACACTACAGTTAGCGGGGCTCCAGATATGCAGCGCTTTTGGAGTCATGACGTAGATGATGCCCCATTCATCCAGTGGATGGGGACAACACTAGGGTAGCTGACGGCTATGATGCCTGGTACACAAAAATTCGCCCTCCTCGGATGATAAGGGCTCAGGGTTCGATTCATGCAGTTGTGCATCGGATGGGGAGGCAATGCCAGGCGGCCATTGAGGCGGCCCAAGGTCACGACGGGAGAGAGCAGAGGAGACCACAGGCGTAGCAAAGGCCACGACAACAGGAGAGGAGGGAGGAGAGACCCCCTTCTCCACAGAGAGAGAGGCCACCATCGCCCGATAAGGGTAAAGGTGTTGACACTGGGGAGAGCAGCGATACAATGACTCTCCGAGCAGAGACAATCCATCTCCAGGCATAGGTGCAGACATTGCAGGATGAGGCTGCATGCCATTGAGCTAAGGTTACACAGCTCAGAGATGAGATTATACGCCTCAGAGCACGGAGTGGAGGGGCGAGCACTCGAGAGCTAGCATGAGCTATTGCCTAGATCACATTTTATCAGACACTATACCACCAGATGGTGCCAGAGGAGGAGAGATTACCACTGTTGGCTACCATCATGGATCCGATCAGGATTGGGTCGTCAAGGACTTCATCCCGATCCATGACTAGGACTCACAGTACCACACATACTACGATGGGGCCACCTCGTCCACCTCAGGGTGGGGGAGGAGATGAGGCTGAGAGCTCGAGGGGTTCTCGAGGCTAGCTACTATAGATTGCACTACATAGATTGATATATAGTATTTATTATTTTTGATAGAGGATTGAGTATGCTGAGGTACAGATTGTGGCATACCGATTCGGGTTTGATATGATGTATATTATGGTTGATACAGATATAGATGAGATATTTTTGATCATATGACTTGTGTCTTATGTATTTTTATGATGCTTTTAATGTTTTGATTGATTGATTTGATGATTCATGTAATTACGTTGTTGGAAATATTATGGTTGAAATGTCATGCTTGAAAAATTTAAATGAAATAATCTGATAGAACAAATTGGTTTTTTATGATGTGATGATTTGATAAAAAATAAAATAAAAGGGACTTTTAACAATAATTTCAAAGGATATTGTCACTATTATAGACCATTTCATGGAGTCGTCGCTCACTCGGTCGTCAAGCTAATCCCAGTATAGAAATATTGCTAAAAGTAAAAGAGTGCTTAAGAGACTATCTTAAGACTTTGTTGTGATGATGCAAATGATGATGATGATGATTTGTTTTTCAGATTTCCATGAAAATATTTTAAAATGACTTTTGCTAGGCATAAATTCCTAAGTGTGATAAATTTTTTGGATAATTCCCTAGGAATTATACCATCATTGCAAAATTGAAGGTTGACATAATGACATGAAATAGTGATAATGTGCATGCTTTTTGTTAAAAAAAACATAATTGTATAACAGAATGATTTAAGTCATATGGTTTTCATGATTTTCAAATAAATGGGGAATAAAAATTGGTACAATGGTTTGCGCTAGGCATAGAATATGTAGGTATAGACTTATACCATCATCACGAAATCCAAAAAAGAGAGTTTTATTGCATGGTTGATTTTTAATAAACAGAAAATATGAAGATGAGGACTTGCGCTAGGCATAAAATTCCAATTTTGGTTTTGGAACTATACCATCGTCACGAAAGTCAAAAGTTATATATAAACGTAACTTTATTGCATGTTTTGAAAATGATTTTGATTTTTGATAATGCATATAGTTGTCTTTATACTAAACAACTGTTCTTTAAAGAGGAAAATGAATTTATTCCAGACAATTTACAAAAATATTTCAAAGTATTTTAAAGACAAAAGTTAGATTTATAAGGAATCCCATGTGCGTAGGTGAGTTCATTACCAATCTTGATTTATCATAATGATACACAAAATATCTCAAATACAAAATGTGTGTGCAATTGCTATGTTCATTTACTAGTTTTGAGCAAGATAACATGATACAAGTGATTTGAATGAACCAAATAAATGTTCATTAACCATGATTGAGATGCATATAACCATACCAGACTACTATGTAAGTCGGATTATCAAGATCTAGCTAATCCATAAGCAAACATAGGTCTATACAAAAGAAGGTCGCTAATGTGACAGACATATCGCCACACTAGGAGTTACCCAAGGCCAAGCGGGTTGGGCACAAACCACCTGTTATGGGGCTTACCTCATAGTTTTCGAATAATTGAGAATTCCAAGGATGCAAGCTCATCAACCATTATTTTCTTTTCAAAGGGTAGGGAAAATGATTTTATTGCTTTTGCTTTTGCTTTCTTTTGCTTTCTTCTTGTATTTTTGCTTGATAATGTTGTAATGATATAAAATAATATTTTTCTTTTTCTCTTTTTTTGGAACTTTGCTTTTTTTTTTTTTTTATGCTAGGGATACTTGCTCGGATTAGCTGTAGAGCAAGGGATTTTTATTCTGGGTAGGGGTGAGCTTGTACTTTTGCCAATTCTCAAATATTCTAGACCATGTGCATGATAGGATAGCAGGGGAAACTTTTCGCTCAAGAAACCACTTCTACTATGTAGCATAGCATGGAAATTACAAATATAATCATTTTATTGTGAAAGGATGTGCTTGGTTTAAGTAAATAACAAGATCAATTCTCTGTGCTCAAACTTTATTTAATTGAATTTTGTGAACTTTGATATAAGAGAGATTAGTAATCATGTCAGATAAAAATCAAGATATTTATTTTTGTGTTTGTAAAAGTGAGGGATTCCAAATAAATGTTCATTTATCCAAAATAATTGAAAATATAACTGCAAACTCCAAGAATTGACAGGTATGAAATAAAAGATGTTTTTGAAGATTTTGATGATTTTGATGTTTTTATATTTTGATTTTGATTGATGAATTGAGAAGATACATAATGTGATTATTTTTTTGAAATTATTATTATTATTATTATTTTATTTTTTATTTTTATTTTTTGATGATGGAATTGGTGGTATATACAAGATGATCTATATACACTATACAAGGTTATTTGAGTATAGCATGTCTAAGGTTGCTTCAAAATCAAAGGAGGTTTTGAAGGATAATTTGGTTGTGTTGAAGGTAAGAACAAAAGGTGATGAATAAAAGGTAGTGATAACAAAAGATTTCTTATAATGTAGAATAATGTAGCAAAAAAATTTACTTTTATATGTGTAAAATTGATCATGTTACAAAATAAAATGTAAGAAGGATAAGAAGGTTCTTGATTCTTATCACTATATTCCAAATATTGATAAGATGGAGGGAGCATATGTGAAAGATATGCATGGATGTTGAAAGCACGAGATTTCGAAAGAAAAACAATACTAACTTGATACCAAATGAACATGCACAAAATAAGATGAACGTAATCGAATCAAAATTAACATAAAATGAGAAACAGGAGCACAACCCTTTTTTTTATTTATTAATATGATTCCGGATTCGGTTACAATCTCTCTCCTTCCCTTTTAAGGGCTAGGAATATTAGCATGTTTCGGTTACAATCTGTCTTTAGTAGTTCTCCTTCCGCGTGCCCACATGTAGAATGGGCGGGCCAAACTGTTGCCGCCGCTTGTGTTGGTGAATCTTCAATCACTGCTGCTTCTCCTGCGTTCAAAGAAACAACAGATCCGTTAGTAGCACCTGTGTAAAAATAAAACATTCGATCTTTAAAACAAATAAAACAGTGACATAAAAGAAAATACGATTTAGTTGCAGCGTGGAAAACATAACATAAACGTAATAAAATAATTACGTCATAATACATATAAATTCAACTAGGTCTGCATCATTTTTGAATGAAATAAAATCCGATGAATGCATGCTTAAAATCAAAATCTGCATGTTGATATGCTTGCAATTAAAATCCCGAGATCATAATGCAAAAGAAATAAAAATAGAACACTGAGCTTTGTCGACGAGTGGATGGATCCAGGGATCCGGATTCATGTTCTCCATGAACACCCGATGACCTCCCTTGCGGAAGAGATCACGGATGCGGATGACGTAAATCAATGCTAAAACGTCTGGTGGTAAACTGGCAGGGCTTCGCTGCTCCAAACGTTTCTTTTCTGCTCTCCCCTTTTTGGGTGGAAAAGTCCACCATTTTATAGACCCAGGGGGTCTCTTTGGATAGGCGTGCATAAGCGCCATGTGTTGGTCATAGGTGCCATGTGGCGGTCATGTCTTCCCACGAAAGAGGAAAGTCCTCCATGACTCGGGCTTTCATGAATGCCTCTGTGACAGTCCTCTAACGGCCCACGCACTTGACTGACTTCCACTTCTAGTTGTTTAAAGTCCACCTTTGTATTTTTTTAACGTCTGCTTTTGAATGTTTAATGCTTGCTTTTAATTTTTTAAAACACACTTCTAATTGTTTAAAAGTCCACTTTAATTGGTGTAAAATCCGTCCTCGTTGGTTAAAGTCTGCCCAGGCATAAATGCGGAGTTTTGTCACGATATCGTGACGTCGCGATATCGCGACACCAAAAAGGAAATAGGGCACAGTGGTAGGAGCTGTCACGATATCATGACAGTCATGACAGCGCTACGTCACGACTGTCGTGATATCGCGATAGCGTGATGTCGCGACTGTCACGATATCGCGACCGTCATGATATCACGATAGCACGATGTCGTGACAGTCGTGATATAGCGACCGTCGTGATATCATGACAGCGTGATGTCATGACAGTCGTGATATAGCGACCGTCGTGATATCGCGACGTCGCGATGTCACAACCGTCACGATGTCGCGACCATCGCGATGTCATGACGTCATGATATCGCGACAGGCAACATTTGCCTAAGTGCTAAAAGCAGCATTTGCTTAAGTGCTTAAAGCAGCATTTGCTTAAGCTCAAACCCGAGCTGGACTTGGAGGATACATTCGATAGTTGGGCCTTCTCACCAGGGAAGGCGGAACGGTCAAAGAAAGCAAATGGGAAATAACCAAAGCACTGTCCCGTAATCGGATTGGTGTTGTTTTGGTGTCTACAGATGCCCCTTTTTGGGAAGCGCTGCGGGTGACGCAGTGTTAAGCAAAAATAGATAACCAAAGCACTAGTGACTAGGGTTTCTTAGTAACCTAACCAACTTGTGATGCCCCAAGTATGGAAAGGTCATGCATTCTTGAATCCTTGCTTCTGACGAGCTAAGGAATTTGATTTCAAGTATTAACCTATTTTGGTGAGGTGTGACTTGAACTTAGACATTGATCAGTCATGAATAGGCAAAGGGCGCAACCTTTTATCCACGGGGGAACCTTGAGTTCATGCTTCAGGAATGCCAAGCGTTTGATCGCGTTTGATCGATTTGTGATTGTTGCTTGTTTACTGCCCCAAGCAAGAGCGTGATTGTCTTTGTCAATGATTCTTTGAATGCATGCCATTGCCTTGATTGGGTGTGTGTTTGTTGATTGGTGACTAAGTGTGACTACCCCCTCAAGCGACGAATCGATGAGGGAATGACCGCCATGAGAAAAGCGACGAGTCACTTGACCCGAGGTGACTTAGGTTAGGGTGCCTTCAGATGTTTGTTCGTTGAATGTGCAAGCAGTTTTTTGACTTTTGGACCTATTTTTGGTGGGTAAAAACCCTTTTGGTGATGCCATAATGGGGTGAAAGTGTCAACAATCCGTCGTCCCGTGGAGCGGTCCGGCTATGGTAGCCTTCTTAGGGAGTAGGATAGTGACAATGTAAACCCCGACATCAGTTTTGCTATGCCAAGAGGTTAAGTGCAAGAGCACTCTTGTTTGGCAATGTTTATTGCTGTGTTTTTGTGTTGCATTTTTGTGATGTTTTTGTTGTTTTGTTGTTTTTGTGACGCCATTTGGGTTTAAAATTGGCAAAATCCGACCTCCCGTGGAGCGGTCCGGCTATGGTAGCCTTCTTAGGGAGTAGGATAGTGACAATGTAAACCCCGACATCAGTTTTGCTATGCCAAGAGGTTAAGTGCAAGAGCACTCTTGTTTGGCAATGTTTATTGCTGTGTTTTTTTTTGTGTTGCATTTTTGTGATGTTTTTGTTGTTTGGATTTTCTTGCTTTGTGTATATGTCATGATTTTATGTTATGCACAATGATTGATGTTGATGGATGCATGCTAATGGTAATGGATGTATATGGTATGATTAATGCAAATGTTTTTGATATATATGTGATATGCAAAATGTAATGGATGAAATGAATTTGTTTTGTTTGGTTAGGGCACCATAGACTATTTAGGACTTTGTGATTTTGTTTTTATGCGATTGCTGTGGTAGATGACTTTGTATGTATGCATGTGGTTTTTTTTTGTATTTCTGATGGTATTGTAAGGATGAAAAGTAGCGCAGTTGGTTTAGAAATGTAGCTAAGGTTTTCTGAGACTCAGACGGTTTTAACTCACTAGCCATGACTGTACTTTATCTTACAAGACTTTTGAACAAGGTATGAATTGGACTTGTTTTTGACCAAGTTATTTCGCATCCTTGTGTGTGCAATTGAGTTCATTTATGTGGTATTCATCAGGATACCGCCAATGCCAGATGGGCTTTCAACCAAACCTGTACTGAGGATCACCTAATTAGCTCCACTAACTCCTTTGTTGTATTAGGTAGATTAATCTACATTGCTTTCTAGGATACCATAAGCTAGCTCATCCACATGCAAACATTGATCTGTACATGAGTTAATGTGACAGATATATCATCGTGCGGGTAGGATACCACCATTGCCAGATAGGCTATCAACCAAACCTGTAATGAGGATCACCTAGATGGTTTTTGAATGCTGAGAATTCTAGGGATTCAAGTTCAGGTTATTTGTTGGCTGAATGATTTGGGAGACTTGCTCGTCTATATAGTGACAAAAATCACTATTTATTTTTTATTAATTTTTTTCTTTGAGCAAGGATTTGGGATAGTGGTGATAACCACTGTTATTTGATTTTGTATTTTGAGTAGTGTTAGTTTGGGCTTGTGAATGGCCTTGATCCTTGTGGCCTTGGGGACGACTACCCATCCATTACAGGGACGTGTAATACGAATCCTTACGACTTTGGGAACAAAGGGGGTGATGGAGATTATGACGTAAGGGCATTGATCTTTTAGGCCTTGGGGATGACTACCCATCCTGGTTAGGGGCGGATAGTACGAATCCTTACAACTTGGAGACCAAAGGTGAATGGAAAGTGTTAGGATGATGATTTGTTTGAATTTTGTTTGTGAATGGCGTTGATCCTTTTAGGTCTTGGGGATGACTACCCATCCTTGGCAGGGACGTGTAGTATGAATCCTTACAACTTTGGGAACCAGCTATGAGTGGGATTTGGTAGTGGTAAAAACCACTATTTATCAAGGTGAATGGATAGGGAAGAGCTTGTCCTTTTGTCAATTCTCAGCATTCTGGAACCATTCGCACAGGGGGATGAGCAAGATAACCGTTTCACTTATGGTGACCTGGATTACTACGCAGGTTTCATCTTTCGTTCACACAACTTGGGAATTTTTATGTGTTTTAATTTGTGTTGGGATGCTACGTAACAAGGCATATTTCAAGTGTAACTCTACCTTCGTAAAATCTGTCTGACTCGATACATTATGTGGCTAGAGAGCAAAATGATGACTGAATTACGAAAAATCTTGATACATTAGAAGACCCATGACTCTTAGTGTGAGAAAAAGCGGTAAATGGCATTTTTGTTTGTGTTTTATAAAATGGAAGAATGTGGAACAAGATGAACTGGCGGTGTAATTACAGCCTATGGTGCCTTTGACCTGTACGACCACAAATATGCAATGTATGGATGCAATGCTTAATGCAGCTATGTATTTTTGTATTTTTGATGGATTGATTTTTGTGAATATGAAGATGAGATGCGAGAAGAGCTCTCTATTGATGAATTTGAGCATGCCTAGAAATGAGATGCAAAATTTTTATTTTTTGTTGTTTTTGATGATTTTTGAATTTTAACTTTTCTTATTTTTGACCAAGCGATTGTGGAAATCCTTGGAGCATTTTGGGGTTGACCAAGCGATTTATAGAGATCCTTGGAGCATTTTGGGGTTGACCAAGCGATTTATAGAGATCCTTGGAGCATTTTGGGATTGACCAAGTGATTGCGAGAATCCTTGGAGCATTTTGGGATTGACCAAGCGATTGCGAGAATCCTTGGAGCATTTTGGGGTCGACCAAGCGATTATGAGAATCCTTGGAGCTTTTGGGTTGACCAAGAGATTGCGATAATCCTTGGAGCCTTTGGTGTGACCAAAGGGCTTGTAGACACCTTTGGAGAATTTTGGGGTTGACCAAGTGATTGCGATAATCCTTGGAGCTTTTGGGGTTGACCAAGTGATTGCGATAATCCTTGGAGCATTTTGGGGTGACCAAGTGATTGCGATAATCCTTGGAGCTTTTTGGGTTTTGACCAAGCGATTGCGATAATCCTTGGAGCTTTTTGGTTTGGACTATGGCTCTTCAAGGGATAGAGGTACCCCCAGCTTGATGGTCTTTGCGCTCCGGATCTGGCTCTGGAGGTATTGGCATGAATGGATCGGCCCTATGCACGGATAGGAGGACAGGGTCTACCCTCGGCACTGATGTTGCTATGAGGTCTCTGGGTGAAAGTTGATCTTTGTGTGCCCAAAGTGGCGGATGTAACACTTGGTCCCACTACGGTGGGTTAACGTGCCACTCATGCCCTAGTATTATGTTTAGCTATTGAATTGCTTCATTGATATTTATGGGATGTCGATGCTATCGCATGTGATAACTATGGGCTATCTCTGTTTTATCCTCACCTTCGGCCAGTGAGTACAACTCATCAAAATATAGAGATTCTGAGACATGGAGGACTGCATCATTAGGTAGCCCTACGGTTAAAGGTTGATCCTCTTTGAAAGGAGCCTCATGTAAGTTGGGCCTTGGGAGCTCCAAAATCTTGGTCTCTACCGAGTCTAAGTGCTCTAGCGCTTTGCATGTATCGAGAGATTTGAGCTCCTCCTCTTTGGTTGGTTCTTGTTGAGGAACTTGGGGCCTATGGAGGGGTGGCCAGATAGCACCCCCCATGCCTTGGTAGGGTATTTCATCCCGCTCTCCTTCTCGCTCTGATTCCTCAGAGGCTTCTTGAGGAATTTCTAAGGGTGGCCCATAAACTTGGGTGGGTGCCTGAAGAAGGTGCCCGTCATTGGTTATAGGAGTAGCCTCCCGCTCATGTCTAGGAGGCATCGGGGGTGGTGCTCGATAAGGTCACGGAGACTTGTCTCGCACCTAGGGGTTGTGCCTCTCATAATGTTTTGTCTTATGCATGTGAGGGGTTGGAGTCTTCTCCTGCATAGTGTGTTGGAACAACTCATCCTTCTGGCACTGAAGGTGCTCTTTATTTAGAAGATACCATTGCTCTAACTGTTGTCATTCTAGCTCAAGTTGCATGAGTTGCGCCCGACAGGCGACATGCTCGATAGATTCTAAGATAGTTGGTCTTGTCGTCTCATGTCTAGAAGGGTTAGACACCTCTCTGACATATCTATCTTGGTCATAGTGATCCAAGATCTCTATAGGCCACCTCCCTCTATTGGGGGTAGCGGCATTCCCTCGAGGCTTTGGCCTCAGTGAGTGGTCCTGATAGATAGCAGGTGCGGAGGCGTATTGCTCCCGCACTGTATATTGCTCTCGAGGAAGGTAGGGGTTTTCCTCATGCTCTCTTTCATAAGTGAAAAAGGGATGGGTAGAGTTGGCTCACCCCGCCTGAGGATCCTTGTGCTCTGGATTTGTCCTTGTAGTCCTGACAACTAGAGGGGGTGAAGGAGGGATAGTGTAATCATGTGGTTCCTCCCGTCAAACCCTATGTTGACCTAGCACTTCATCACGTGGTGACCACTCATAGTGAGCATCTAAGGGAGCTCTCCTATGGATATACCCCTCATGGAAGGGTGTGTGTTGGGTGCTATGCTGAACCGAAGTGCTCCTAGAAGGGGTGCCCCTATAGTCCTTATTCGTTAAGGTGTGGAGGGGTCTACCTTGTGTGTCAGGTCGCCAAGGTGGTATGACCAAATCCTTGGGGCTATACCAGAGGTGACTTGTGCCTCCTTGGATATTCCCCATAGCATCCGCCCATGATTGGGCTTGGCTGCGGGTGAGCACCATGATGATGTCTCTCTAAAAACCCTAAAAATTGAAATGAGTCAGATGGGGCCCAAAATTGGGGTGCGCATCCTTATTACAATAGATAAGCCATAAATAAAGTTTCAAGTCCTAAATCTAAATACATTAGGAGATATTGACCTTCGAACAGCTCAAAAAGTGTAAAAAATTAGGTTATCAAATTTAAAACCTAATTTTGGAGCACTAGATGATGGAATTTGGCCCCAAAAACTGACTTTTTTGGACAAATAAAATTCCAAGGAATTATATTTGTTTAAAATTATCCCAACTAACTCCCTGTAAAATTTCAAGTCAATCGGAGCTACGGTTGAGAAGTTATGGCCCCGACAAGATGCACTAAAATTTAGGGAAAAATATAAGATTTCCCATATTTTGTTGGATGCTCCTGCATCACTTATGGGCACCTTTGGGGTGCTCTTGGGTTGACCAAAGGGTTCATGGACACCTTTGGGGCCTTTTGGGGATGACCAAGCGATTGCGGGAATCCTTGGAGCTTTTGGAGCGAGTGACAAAATGCATAGATTTTTATCTTTTGTTTATGATTTTTCTGATTTTTTTTGTTACACTAAGCATAAATGAACACACACATACAAAAACGATGATTATCTCTTTTAAAGATTAATGGTGTGTCCTAAACTGGTTTTAGTGCGTTTTGATGATTTTGTTTTGTTTTTGAAATTTTTTAAGAACGTTTAAATGCATAATGAAGGCTCATATAACTCCCATAGATGGTCACCCCTTCAATATACCAACCAAGCCGATATACCAACCTCTCTATATACCCGCCCTTATGAGAGGGAGACTATAGGTACGTGAGAGCAGATGGTACGTGGTACGTAGGAGGTACGAAAGGGGGATTGTCCTGTTAATGGCACCTACCATAGAAGACTTATCCTCGCACGCTAGGAATCACCCCAACGACACTCGGTCAGCTTTCGTCAGGATTTACGCCTAACAACAGTGACAATCGAGGTAATGGATGCAAAATCAAGCCAAGGTGGTGATGAAATCCATCGATGGTCTTGATCAAGGGCTGGGGTTTTACGACTAGCTCCTTGGTTTAATTTTACCATGTGAAGTGTGTGTGGTTCTTTTTATTTAAAAATGAAACAGGCAACAACCTCTTTCCCTAAGAAGGCAAACATGACAGAAAACAAAAATATCACAGCAGAAAATGATAGGGACAGTTAGAAACCGTTACCTCTTTTTCGCCCAAATCGACTGTCTTTTTCGCCCAAATCGGCTATTTCTGATTCTCGGCCCAGTACCTGCAAGCATAAAAACATAAATTTCGATCAGTTTCTTGATCTCAAAAATGCAAGGAACAGGGTCCCACCGTGATCGCCATTGAAAGCACGAGATTTCGAAAGAAAAACAATACTAACTTGATACCAAATGAACATGCACAAAATAAGATGAACGTAATCAAATCAAAATTAACATAAAATGAGAAACAGGAGCACAACCATTTTTATTTATTTATTAATATGATTCCGAATTCGGTTACAATCTCTCTCCTTCCCTTTTAAGGGCTAGGAAGATTAGCATGTTTCGGTTACAATCTATCTTTAGTAGTTCTCCTTTCGCATGCCCACATGTAGAATGGGTGGGCCAAACTATCGCCACCGCTTGTGTTGGTGAATCTTCAATCGCTGTTGCTTCTCCTGCGTTCAAAGAAACAACAGATCCGTTAGTAGCACCTGTGTAAAAATAAAACATTCGATCTTTAAAACAAATAAAACAATGACATAAAAGAAAATATGGTTTAGCTGCAGCGTGGAAAACATAACATAAACGTAATAAAATAATTATGTCATAATACATATAAAGTCAACTAGGTCTGCATCATTTTCGAATGAAATAAAATCCGATGAATGCATGCTTAAAATCAAAATTTGCATGTTGATATGCTTGCAATTAAAATCCCGAGATCATAATGCAAAAGAAATAAAAATAGAACACTGAGCTTTGTCGGCGAGTGGATGGATCCAGGGATCCGGATTCACGTTCTCCATGAACACCCAATGACCTCCCTTGCAGAAGAGATCACGGATGCGGATGACGTAAATCAATGCTAAAACGTCTGGCGGTAAACTGGCAGGGCTTCGCTGCTCCAAACGTTTTTTTTTTGCTCTCCCCTTTTTTGGGTGGAAAAGTCCACCATTTTATAGACCCATGGGGTCTCTTTGGATAGGCGTGCATAAGCGCCATGTGTTGGTCATAGGTGCCATGTGGCGGTCATGTCTTCCCACGAGAGAGGAAAGTCCTCCATGACTCGGGCTTTCATGAATGCCTCTGTGATAGTCCTCTAACGGCCCACGCACTTGACTGACTTCCACTTCCAGTTGTTTAAAGTCCACCTTTGTATTTTTTTAACGTCCGCTTTTGAATGTTTAATGCTCGCTTTTAATTTTTTAAAACGCACTTCTAATTGTTTAAAAGTCCACTTTAATTGGTGTAAAATTTGTCCTCGTTGGTTAAAGTCTGCCCAGGCATAAATGCGGAGTTTTGTTGCGATATCGCGACGTCGCGATATCGCGACACCAAAAAGGAAACAAGGCGCAGTGGTAGGAGCTATCGCGATATCGCGATAGTCACGACATCATGAGACATCATGACTGTCATGATATCACGACTGTCGCGATGTCATGACAGCGTGATGTCACGACTGTCACAATGTCGCGACAGCGTGATGTCACGATGTCATGATATCACGATAGGCAGCATTTGCTTAAGTTCTAAAAGTAGCATTTGCTTAAGTGCTTAAAGCAGCATTTGCTTAAGCTCAAACCCGAGCTGGACTTGGAGGATACATTCGATAGTTGGGCCTTCTCACCAGGGAAGGCGGAACGGTCAAAGAAAGCAAACGGGAAATAAACAAAGCACTGTCCCGTAATTGGATTGGTGTTGTTTTGGTGTCTACAGATGTTATTTGGCAAACAAGGATGATCATATATGAATGAAGAAAAGTGATGGATAAAAAATAATTGTGACAATGGAGAATGTATAGAACTTGATGTTTCAAATGTTAAATATTCTTCAAATGGTTTTGGGTCACCATGTATGGTAACAATTTTATTTGCAAGTTCAAACTTCAAACATTGGTGAAGAGTGGAAGGGAAAACCCTCATCGTATGAATCCAAGGACTTTGGAGAAGTAGGTTATAAGATGAAGGGCCATATGCTACATAAAATAGAGTATCCAGGATCTTGGATCCAATATTGAGGGGAAACATTATAGTACCTTGAGCTTCTTGAATTTCATTGTTAAAATATTTTATAAGAACATTTGATTCATTAAGATCTTCTTCCTTTAATTCGAGTTTTTGGAATAATTGATAAGTGCATAAATTAAGAGAAGAGCCATTATCTTCCATGATAGTTTTAACAGATGTTTCTTTACCAGATCCTTTAATGTAAAGATAGCAGTCTTCTTGTGGAGTAGAGGAAGGAATCTCCTCATCATAGAATGAAATATGGTTAACCTCAAGAAGGTTTAAACCATTAATTATGTTCTTAGAGAAAATATGATGAGGAACAAATTTTTGGCTAGGTATTTTGAACAAAATTTCCTTGTGATAACTTTGTAATACTTCTAAAAGGGATATCTTTGCTTGAGGATTAATCACTTGTTGTTGGCTATCAAAGGGGATTTCAGATTGAAATTTTGATTCTAAATATGATCTTTCTATGCTTACATTCCATTTTGTATCATTCTCTAGAGCCAAAGATAGTTTTGAAGGTTGGTCAAATGAGGAATCCATATCTTGAATATCCGATTGAGTTGATTGAACTTGAGGTTGCTCATTTGTAGTTTTTGTTACAATATTAGTAATATCATCATGATGGGACACATTAACATGCAATATTTGATTGGTTTCTTGTTGTTGATAATTGAATAGGGGTTCTTGGGAGGTCCCCATGTCTTGATTGATTATTGGTATTTGTTGTGTAGGAGTTTGATAGTTTACTGGAGATTTATAATCAGTTGTAGATTGTAATTCTTTTATATTAAAAATACCCTTATCAATCAAATCTTGAATTGCACATCTTAAATCTTTACAATTTTGTGTCATATGTCCATCTACTCTATGATATTCATAATGTAGCTTAGGTTTAAACCAATCTGTTGTGGTATCAGGTTGTCTTATGGAAGGGAGTTCAATCCTATTTGTATCAAGTAAATTCTTGAGAATTATATCCATTGGTTGATTGAGCTTAGTGAATTTACGTGATGAAGGTTTTTGAGAGGTTTTTGATACGTGCCTTAGGAATTTAGTCATAAAAGGACCTAATGGTTTCTCACCTCTACTTTATTTATTATGGGTTGAATGATGATAGGAAGATTACGAAGTATGAGGTGAGTGCATGGTAGAATTGGAAGAATAAGTATTTTCTTGTTGAAATGGATGTGTTGTATTGAAAGAAGAATATTGAAAGGGTGGAGGAGGATTGTCTGTGGATTGATAGACATAATATGGATATATGGGAGAATAGATAATATCGTTATGAAGAGGATTGGCAAAGGGATTGTTCTGTTGGGTTAAGGATAAAAAATGAGAAGAGTGTGATGGAGGTGGTGTTGAATAGGGATGAGGTTGGTCATAATCAACAAATGTATTTGGATGAATTCTTCCAACATTACTAATGGGCTCATATTGATTTGAATAAAAACTCATGGTTTCTTTAGTACTTCTAAAAGTAATATTTAGTATCTACTATTTTAGAATTGAATCTAAAAACATACAAACTTGAAATGATGATTTTTGTTTTTCTTGTATACATATATATATATATATATATATATATATATAATCTTTGGTTTTTTTTATATTTTTGAATTAGAAATATGCCTATGTTTTTCACGTTGGGTTCACCAAAATGTATCGCTCCAAATTTTTCACACCCTTACCTTCAGGCTATAGGATCCGTGCCCGGAAGGGGGATGTGAAAAGGATGACGCGGTACCTCGGACTGAGAGGCCTTGCGAAGGTCCCGCCTCTCGGGGGAGGTGTATTATGGTGATTTTTTGACGGATGGTGGGTTCACCAGGAAATGTTTAATGGCAGTTTCCATGCCTAGGTTTGGAATGTGTTTTATGTGTTTAGTTTTAGCCTTAATCATCCAAGTCCTAGGTTTGGCCAGATGAATATAAGTTGTTCTATTATGAAAATGCAGACTAAATGAATGCAGAAACAGATTAGAACAGAAAATAGGGAAAATAAGCTGGATTAAAGAACCATACCTGATCCGGATATCTGATGGAGGTTCTAATTTTTGAAGCAGTCAGGATCATCTGGAATTCGACAGGATCGTCTCCTATCTAACAAGATCATCTGAGATCTGACAAATTTGTCAGAGACCTACAAATAGAAAAATAGATGCAAAATACAGAGAATGCAACTATGACAACAGAGGGCAATGATGCAGAATGACAATAACAATATTAAAATGATGATAATAAGCAAAAACACGAATGCATTATAATGATCTAATGACAATTTATGCTTTTATTATGCATTAAAGCTACATGGGTGAACTCCAAGATGTAGAATAATAAAGAATAACCATAGAATTAACTAAATGCAGAATAATGCAACGAAAAAAGGATGAAAAAATGCAAACTCTGGGCACTGATTGCCCCCAATGTGAACTATAGTCGAAATCATCTCGAATTGGGTCGAGATCGTCCGAGATTGTACGAGATCATCTGAGACGAACTGAGCTTGCTCCGGCTAAAAAACAATGAAGTTCCTGCAAACAAACTTGAAAAAATGCGAATGCAAACAGTGATTTAAGATGATCTAGTGCGTGTAAGATTCGAGTTACAGGGAATTTCAGCCAAGGGGATGCTAAGGGGAGGGCCTAGGATTAAATAGGCTTAGGATAGAGGTTGGGAGGTTGGAGATCATCCCAATTTGGGAGATCTCCAATGGGGGAGGTCTCTAATGGTGTAGACACGCTTCTGCCCGGATTAGAGACGTCGTTGGAACAAAGTCCAACTATGCACAAATTAGTTTGGGATGAGATCGTCTGGACATCCTACGCCAGATGAAATCATCCGATCTGAGGTGATATCGTCTTATCGAAGACGATATCGTCTTATCGAAGACGATATCGTCAAACGGACAAAACAAACTCTAAAAATGGTGCAGGAAAGGAGTAAATGGGTTAAACTGTGGTTTGGGAGCGGTTTTGGAGGTTGAAATTTGAATTTGAATATTTACTAGAGTAATTGTAATTATTAAGGTTTAACTGCACCAATTTTAGGGTGCTACAAGGTGGAACTCCTAACAAAGGAGGAAATCATAATAGAGGAGGATTCTCAAACAAAGGTGAACATCATAATAGAGGAGGACAACAAAACAGATGGAAACAATCAGATAGAGGAAAATGAGTATATAAATCAAAACAAACTTGCTACAATTGTGGTAAACCTGGCCATTATGCACATGACTATTGGTCAAATCCTTCACAAGGAAGCAGCAACAGCTAGAGTAGTCAGTTTGGCAATTTTGGAGAAGAGGAAGAGGCCACAAATATCTTTCTCTCATATGGTCAAGTAGATCATAACATGAATGATACATGGATTTTGGACATCGGGTGTTCAAACCATATGAGTGGCAAAGAAGAACTCTTTGCTATTCTAGACTCATACAAATCCAACATTTGATTGGGTGATGAAAAATCATTGGCGGTTGAAGGAATTGGAGCCATGGCGGTTCCAACTAAAGAAGGTGTCAAGTAAGTAAGTGATATCTATTACACACCCCATCTCCAACACAATATTTTAAGTGTTTGTCAAATGTTAGAAAAGAAATACAAGTTGCTTTTTGATGAGGGTAAATGCACCATTTTTGATAAAAACAATAGTAATAGAATCATTACACAAGTTCCAATGTCAAAGAATAGATTGTTTCCTTTAAATTTTGGCTAGCCAAGAGGATATAAGTTAAAAAAATTTGCTATTACAAATCCAAGTGTCCTATGGCACTTGAGATATGGTCATTTGAATTTAGCTAGTTTGAAAATGCTAACTTCACAAGCAATGGTAACCAGACTTCCCAAAGTTCAAGATAGTAAAGAAGTATGTGAAGGGTGTGCCTTGGGAAAGCATGCTAGATCAAAATTTCCTCATGGAAAAGCATGGCGGGATAGTTATCCACTTCAACTAGTGCATACAAACATCTGTGGTCTGATGCAAACCAAGAGTCTTGGTAACAACTCTTACTTTCTACTTTTCATTGATGATTTTACTAGAATGTTCTGGATATATTTTTTGAAACATAAGGATGAAGCATTTGAATTCTTTTTTGATTTAAAAACAAGAGTTGAAAGTGAGAGCAGATATTTTGTAAAATGTCTTAGATTAGATAGGGGAGGATAATACTCCTCTAATGAGTTCTTAAATTTTTGTAAGAAACATGGCATTAGGAGGCAGTTCAAAGCTACCTACACTCCACAACATAATGGTGTCATAGAGAGGAAGAATCACACCATTATGGAGATGGCAAGGTCTATGCTTTAGACAAAGCATTTGACTAATTCATATTGGGTAGATGCAGCTAGGACCAACATACATATCTTGAACAGAAGTCCTACTTCAAGTTTGGAAGGGCAAACACCTTACCAAGATTGGTATGGTAAAAATCCAAAAGTTTAATATTTTAGAGTGTTTGGCTCACTGGCATATTCTCACATTCTTGATGAGCTAAGAAAGAAGATCGATTCAAAGAGTTAGGCATGCATATTTGTAGGGTACTATGAGAACACAAAATCTTACAAACTCTACAATCTCAGGACTTGAAAGATTGTGCTTTCTAGGGATGTGATTTTTGATGAAGGGGGAGAATGGTGTAAGCCCTAAATATTCAGTGATGATGAATCTAATGATGTAGTTTCTAATCAGATGCAACAACAATCACCATAGAAAGGTAAGAAGTCTCCCCATGCAAGCCCAAGTTCATCTTCCAGTTCAACTTCTTCACCAAGTCCTTCTCCACAGAGGCCAGTTAGTTCCTCACCAATGGATATTGATTCACTATCCAGAGGTAAGCAAACTCTATAGAATCATCAATCATATCAGATGTTGGATAAAAAAATTTCAAGAAGATATACTAGAAGTCAAGCTAGTGAAATGAGTTCAGTTTTGCAAATACTATAAAATATGCATTTGTATGGTGATGATGTCTCATAGAAGGAACCTAGGGGAGATCTAGTTAACTATGCTTTTTTAACTACTATACAGCTTGAACCTTCTAGTTATGAGAAGGCTTGTACTAAAAATATTTTGCAAGATGCCATGAAAGAGGAGATAACCTCTATAAAAAACAATGACACTTGGGACCTGGTGAAGCTTCCTAAAGGAAAGAAATGTGTTGGATGTAAGTGGGTCTTCAAGACCAAGTTCAATGCTGATGGAAGCATTGAGAGGCACAAGGCAAGATTGTTGCAAAGAGATTCACTCATAAATATGGAATTGATTATGAAGAGACTTTTGGTCCTATAGCCATACAAGAGACTATCAGAATAGTTCTTGCCTTAGGTGCACATAAGGGATGGAAAGTCCAACACATGGATGTAAAGAGTGCATTTCTCAATGGTTATTTGAAAGAAGAAGTGTAAGTTGAACAACCATAGGGATTTCAAGAGCAAGGTAAGGAGCACCTTGTTTACAAATTGAAGAAGGCACTCTATGGCCTCAAGAAGGCACCACGAGCTTGGTACTCATGCATTTATGGGTACTTTAAATATTTTGGGTTCATCAGAAGCAAAAATGAACCCATGCTCTACTACCTAAATCAAGGTAATGACATCCTCATAGTTTTTTTGTATGTGTATGATCTCATTTTTATGGGTAGTAATGAAAAAGTTAATATGGAGTTCAAGCACTCCATGATGCAGGAGTTTGAGATGAAGGATCTCAACTTAATGCACTACTTACTTGGAATGGAAGTTCATCAGTCAGATTCAGGAATCTTCATCATTCAACATAAATATGCTCAAGACATGATTAAGAAGTTTACTATGGAGCAATGCAAACCAGTTTCAACTCTAGTTGGACATGGGATCAAATTAAGCAAGGATGATGGAGCACCGAAAGTTGATGTGACCACTTTTAGAAGCATTGTTGGGAGTTTGATGTTTCTCATCAACACCAGACTAGATATTTAGTATGGTGTATCTCTTGTTTCTAGATTTATGTCTAATCCATATGAGCTGCATTTGTAGGCAGCTAAAAGAATTTTGAGATATGTGAAGGGTACATTGGATTTTGGAATCTAGTACTACATAAGTGATACTATCAAGCTTGAAGGCTTTAGTGATAGTAATTGGGGTAGCAATGTTGATGACAGAAAATCCACATCAGGAAACTATTTTAGTCTTGGTTTGGGACTAATAACTTGGAGTTCCAAGAAGCAGATAGTAGTAGATCTATCTTCAATAGAAGCTGAGTATATAGTAGTCACTCATGCTAGTACACAAGCTCTATGGCTATGAAAACTATTGGAAGAAATTGGAGAGCAGAAAAGTGGTCCAACTAGAATATACTGTGACAACATCAGTGTCATTTAGTTGGCATACAATCCTATCCACCATAGTATATCAAAGAATTTTTATATGAAGTACCGCTTCATCAGAGATATGGTGGAACTAAAATTTTTGAGCTTCAATATTGCCATACTTTGGAAAATGTTGCTAACATATTCACCAAAGCAATGACCAAAGCTCAATTTATAAAGCTGAGAGACTGTATAGTCAGTCCTCTCAACTTTAAGGGGGAGAATGTAGCAAGTGTGAACAGGGGCTAGAACAATCCAATTTTTTCTAAGCCACCATGTGACCTCCCTTTTATATTGTCAGCTAATTTGGTCAGCATGATTATATTATAATTTTCTTCTTTCCCTATATTCCTGCCTTGTTCTTCTCCTTATCCCTCCATTGTTCTTCCTCCTCATCCTCCTATCCCCTACCATCCATTTTCCCTTATCGCTCCACACCTTTCCTCTCCCCACACCCTAGGCCACCTATCCTAGCCGCCTTACTCTCCACTCCCTACACCTTCGTCCTCTCCTCTTCCCTAACTCCTAACTTCCTTTCCCTACTCCCCCACACTCCTTTAGCCTATATAAGGCTTTACTATTATAGTAGTTGTAAGTTTGATTATTTTATTAATTAATAAAAAATTTGTCTTACAACTTATTGTGGACCCTCTGCCATTAAAATATATTATGAGAGTTATAGTAGATAATAGATCATCCTTGAATATTTGTAACATCAAATTATTATGAAATTTTGACTTAACTAAAAATGGTTTAATAAATTCATACCTCATAATTAGGGCCTTTGATAACAAATAATAATATGTGACATGTACCATTACTTTGCCTATCAATGTAGGGCCTCATTTCTTAAACACCCTCTTTTACATCATATCATGCGATGTAACTTATAATGTGCTTCTTGGAATACCATGGATATATGCCATGAGGTTCATACCCTCTACATTACACCAATGTCTTAAATACAAATATCAAGGAAGGGTCATCAATATTTCTGGAGACCTAAAACCTTTCACCATGTGCAATTCTATAGATTTACATTAACTTAACCTCTACCCTTCCATACAATTGGCCAAGTCAAATGATTAACCAAAATGGATAAAGGAAAAAAAAATGTTAGAGGAACCTCTTATAGACTTGGAGGAAAATCCCGAATCATCCCTTGGTGCTAATCAAATTAACCACATTGGTTGAGAACTAGATCCTTTCATAGATATAGTAATCATATTACTTTCTCTTTGAGATATATGTATTCCTAATAGAAAGGGACTCAAAATCCATATATGGTATTGCAATTTCATCCATAGAGGGACCACCTTTGATGAAAATATCCAAGGATGCAACCTTATGCCTACATAAAAAACCTACGCTACATGTTAAATGTCACCTACCTTTCCCATAGTTAAAAAAATGCTTGTTAATATGGGTTATCAAGGTAAAGGTCTAGGTCACTATGAACAGGGTATTAAAGAACCTTTGGAAGATATACCTTGGCCAACATGATGTAGGATTGGGTTTATTCCCAACAAAAATTAACCCTTTCCTCTATCTGGAGAAGAGTAAAAATATGACTACTCCATATCAATACATAGCTCTCAATGGGGTGAAGAGGATGAAGAATATCTATGGTTACTATAGACCAAAATATTGGCTACATCGACACCTAGCCAAAATTTTGTAGAAAATTGAATAAGTATGAAAAAAACACAAAAGCACTGAAAATAGAGTAAAATGAAGAAGGTAGGCAATTTGCTCTTCTCAGCACTCTTTGTATTCACTGCATAGAAGTGGAGGATATATAAAAATATAAAAGCACATAAAATAGGTTGAAAACAAGAAAGCACTAAAAAGAGACTAAATTGAAGAAGAAGAGCAGACCACGCATCTTAACTTCCTTTGTATTAACCGCACAAATATGAAATGTGACCAAAATAGAAAAGTACTATGAAATAAAAATAAAAAATAAGTGTTGGTAGATGGAATGAAATGAGGAAGAAAAATCATGCTTCTCATACAATTTTGTATTGAGCATGCAGGCAAGAAAGTGCTAAAAGGGGTGCCCAAGTGAGAAAAGTGTGAAAAAGGGGATACATTTGACAAGGAAAGAAAATTGTGTTTCTCTGCTCTCTTTGCATTTGTTGTGCAAACCAGAAAGCACTAAGAAACAATCAAAACTGAGAAGCTCCAATACTCAACCAAATCAAAGAAATCCCTATAGGAAACACTTTCTTGTCAACTTCATTACCACCACACAAATGGTAATCAATGTTGTGGCTATCTGATGGTCATATCTATGACACATATTGAACCTCCGCTTCCCTCGAATATTCTTAATGAATTTTTGCACGTTCATCCAAAGAAATAGAGGAAGGTTTAAAATGAAATTGTGGAAACCAAATCATATGACTACTATCTAGAACCTTCTATAACCCCTTGATGAACCATATTCAACTATAGAATTAGCAGATGGGAAAGGATTTCAAGAGCCACTGACAATGATGATGAACTCCACCAAAATACAGTTGCATCAAGATCAAAAAGGTGTATCTGGTGGATACCATGAATGGAAAAGTAGTTAAGAAGATAAAAATAGGAATAAAATCTTCTTTAATGCTTATAAAGAGTTATTGTATAATATATAAATAAGGGTAGCAACCTCCTTTCAAATGGTTAGCTCTAGAATGTTTTATTGCACCACTATGTAAATTTTTGCAAAATGATGAATGAAGAATTACAAGTGGTGTTTACCTCAAATTTTTTCCTATGTTAAATGATGGACTTAGTTCTTATAAGTTATCTCATCTTGCTACTATGGTTAGTCTATTCTGTTAATTTGAAAATATAACTTAGAGGAGATTGAGATAATTGTTTCTACATGCATATTTTTTGAGACTTCTATTTATGTTAAATCAGGGTGTTGATTTTATTATATCAAGATAATAAATATTTCTAGACGCTTGGAATAATTCTATCAACATGGAAAGCCATTTAATAGTGTAACCGCATAATTTTTGAATGATGTTAATCCCTTAAGTTACTTCTGAAATCAATTTGTTAGAGATACTATGTGGATGTCTATGCTATTAGCTTTACCCGTACACCTTATATCTATACATTTCTAACCCTCTCATTTGCATCCTTAAGATTTCAACATTTGAGCTAAATAGAGTCAACATTCATTAAGTTGACAAGGTATACCAACCTGCTTTGGAGGTCGAATCAAAGTAATTTTATTCTTGCAATGTTTAGTATTTTTTGTGATTAGAGGGTGCTCACCTTTAGATTCTAAGAGATAATTATCATATTTATAGCATTGGCTAGATGAAAAACTAGACTACAACAATTTTTGGCATGCCTGGTGGGACCTCATCCACATAATATTAGAATATCAGGGAAGTGGTGACCCCTAGTTTTTCAAGAAATTTAGATCTACCTAGTGACTTTGCTAAGAAAAGCCCATTTCAACAACCATTTTTCTTTAAAATCATACAATATTTGTAATTTATAATTCAATAAAAAATAATTTGAGAGGATCAAGGATAGAGTCATCTTGAACCAATAGGTAAAAAAGCGGGTGAAATATGGAAACTTTATTGGAGATAAAACTTGGGAGCCACAATATGTTTTTATTTATCTCTCAAAACTTATTTATCATGATCTAGTTCAATGGAACCTTTAGACTATTCACCATGGTATGACATAGGTCCATTAAATATCTCCATTCTACATGAAATCTTGAATATAGCTTTGAAAAAGCTACCTAGCTATGAAGGGAAATAAAAATCAGCTAAAGAGCATTACTAAGATATAGCATGGTTGTACTTAGTTTACAATATTTTGGAGAAAGATATTATTATTAGGCTTCTTATTTTATCTTTTATAGGGAAGGTACTATTATGGTATAAATACCCAGAAAATAGAAGCATATGTAGTTGGGAAGAATTATCCAAAGCTTTCATTGATGAGTTCAATGATCCCAGGAGATCCCTTTTTATTTCTCACTTAGTTTTCATTTATGAGAAGATATATCTAGGAAAGTCTCCCTGAGTTCAATATCCATTTCAAAAGGACATGGGAGAGGATTCCCTAAGAATACTGGCCTTCCTAGTCATAAGAATATCTCTATTACATCCATACCCTCCACCCTAATTTTAGTATCCTGGTACAACAATCCAAATAAAATAGGTTTCCTTATATTTTCAAAGATGCTATCAAAGATGAAAATACATTAATCACGATGGGCAAGCTTTCACCTAGAAATATTTACTCTACCCTCAGTAATGGATTTGATGAAGAGGTAAAGATAGTTTCATACCTAAAAGAAAAGGATGATTGTACTCCTGATTACTATAGATATTATTACCTAACAAATATGGATTCTGATTCAAAGAAGTAGTGTTACGATTGGAAGAAAAAATACCAGAGGTTAGATTCACTAGAAAATATAGAATCCTAGAATTATGGTGAAGAAAAAATTAATATAGCTTGGCTTTAATGCAAATTAAAAGAACTAGTTTTATTATAACAAATTCCCTAAAACCTAAGAAACACAAAATAAATTCATGTCAAGATCTAGATATAAACCATTGGGCAAAAAAAATTAGCAATCCCCAAACTCCCTCAGTCCAATACGAGGTCGTAATAAAAATATAGATGAAGGATCGAAAAAATATTTAACTAGTAGTTATTTAGAAACAAGAAATATCAAGAGCTTGCAGAGATTTATATTTCCCAACTCTAACCCTATGGGAGAGAAAAGAAAAGGTGGAAAGATCCTAAAGTTTGCTCAAACCTCATTTGTAATCTAAACAAAATTTGGGGGAATATTTGCTAGTAAGATCAGAAATCAATATGGTTGATGCTTCTTTTAGGATTAAAGAGAGTGCCCCATTTTTAAAAAATGGAACCTTAAGTCCCTAAAAGGATACAAATGGGAAAGTTAATCTATCTATTTTTGTAGAAGGGGTATTTTGCATAATTATATAACCGAACTAGATGTTGAAGTATCTATAATACCCCTAACTATCTATTAGACTTTTAATGTAACTATGGAAAAGGTAAAAGCCTAATGGCTCAACTATAAAGGAAAGAGTTCAAGGTTGTAGGAATTTTTAGGCACTTTGTAATAATGTTATACGGGTAACCCAAGATGACAGTAGACCATGAAATAATTGTGACATACATTCCTCCCCTTTTCGACATCTACCTCTATAGGTATAACTTCAGCAAATCAGGATTTCACCTTGAGGATGAGAAAAAATAGATTAAAATAATTGGAGAAAAGGGTAAATTCAAAAAAATTGTAAATATCTCCATCTCTTCATCATAAAATTATATGAGCAGAATCAGGTCTACATACATCTAGAAGTCAGTAATGATGGTAAATCAATAGTAGATGTTTTATTCAAAGAAAATTTGGTACCACACCATTCTAGGTATTATGAAAAGTAGAGGATGATGAAGTCTCTCACATTAAGAATCAATTTATGATCACAATTTTCCATTTTACAAGAGTAGTTAGAGAAACATGCCATATCCAAACTTGAAATCTTTGGATTTACGTATGTGTGAATATCTATAGAAAGAAATGATGACTCAAAAATATCACCAGGATAGTTGTGTCAAGCTTCTAAGTCTAAAGAGTCATCATTAGTAACACTCACTCATCACCCAAAGAATGACATGAAATATGCTTCTTATACAAATGAATTCTCAGAAATATCTGATCAGGGATATGAAGAAAAGCATATATTTAGAGTCATATGGTTAGGACATTGTAGATTCAGGGGATGATTTATAAAAAATTCTTTTTTTTAGTTGGGCATGGGCTCTACCATACCAAATTTTGAGATGAATTTTGTTGACTCTTTTTCCCAATGGATGAAACTAAAGTGAGCTTAATATTAAAAAAATAAACTTTGAGGAAATATGAAGCTAGTAGGAATGGCATAAAATGAAAGACATCATTCCCTATGTGGAATCAACTCCATAGATGGCAAAGGAACATGCGCGAAGGACTTAAGAAAATATCAATTTTGATTTGAACACATCAAAAATACCATAGATAATCCTCATAACATGATAGCACGACATCATTTGACGAGGGTAACTGCCTTCAAAATAACTATAAAATAAGGTTATCACTTAGAAAGTGAGATTTAAAGATGTTTGTAGTCCTAAAATTTTCACACTCCTTTCCTTTAGGCTAATGGATTCATGCCTCAAAAGGAAATAAGAAAATAATGGGTCTACACCTTGAAGGAGAAGCATTTGATGTCATGCCATCCTTGGTGATTGTTGATGAATTGGGTGGGTTCACCAGCAAACATTTGTATGGCAGTTTCCACATCTAGGTTGGGATTTGTTTGATGAATTCATTTTTTATTCACTCACATTCACCTAGTTTGGCCAAATTCAACTAAACCTATATTATATGTAATTTTGATTTAAATGAATACAACTCACAACATAATACATAAGACAAAATAGATACAATGCTTAGTATTAAACAAATTTTAAAGCTTACTCAATTCAGATGGCTGATTTGAAGTCTTTTTTCTTGATGCAAGTGATATCGTATGTTGTAGGACGATATCGAATATCCGATATGATATCGGCTAATTCGATATAGTTAGAAACCTACAAATTCATATATTGACACCGAAATATAGATTTGTAGCATAATGTATCGTTCCAAATTTTTTGCACCCTTACCTTCAAGCTAAAGGATCCATGCCCGGAAGGGGGATGCGGGAAGGATGGGACAATACCTTAGATTAAGAGGCCTTTGGAAGGTCCCGCATCTCGGGGGAGGTGTATTAAGGTGATTTTTTGACGGATGGTGGGGTTCACTAGGAAACGTTTAGTGGCAGTCTCCATGCCTAGGTTGGGAATGTGTTTGATGTGTTCATTTTTATCTTTAATCATTCAAATCCTAGGTTTGGCCAAATGAATCTAAGTTGTTCTATTATGAAAATACAGACTAAATGAATACAAAGAACAGAATTAAATAGAAAACACAGAGAATAAATTAAGTGAAGAAATCCATACCTGGTTTCGGATGTCTGATGGAGGTTCTAATTTTTGAAGCAGTCAAGATCGTCTCTGATCTGATAGGATTGTCTGTGATCAGACAGGATCATCTGAGATCTGACGAATTCGTCAGACGAATTCATTAGAGACCTACAAACAGAGAAATAGATACAAAATACAGAAAATGTAGCTATACTGATAATGGAAAATGATGTGAAATAATAATAAGGATGTTAATAAGATAATCTTGAATAGAAATGCAAGTAAATTATGATGCTTTAATAGCTAATCATGATTTTATTATGCAATTAAACTACATGGGTGAACTCCAAGATGCAGAATAACAAGAAATAATAATAAAACTGACTAAATGCAGAATAAAACAATAAATAAATGGAGAAAGAATGCAAACTCAGGGCACTGATTGCCCCCAATGTTGACTGCAGTCAAAATCGTCTCGGATTGGTACGAAATCATCTCGAATTGGACAGGATCGTCTGTGACGATCTGAGCTTGCTCCGACTGAAAATCAATGAGGTCCCTACAAGAAAACTTGGAAAGTACAAATGCAGATGGTAATCCAGGGTATTCTAATGCACGCAAAGGTCAAGTTACAGGAAAATTCAGCCAGGGGAATGTCAAGGGGGGTCCTAAGGTTTAAATAGGCTTAGGATGGAGGTTAGGAGGTTGGAGATCATCCTAATCTAGAAGATATCCAATGGGGGAGGTCTCTAATGATCCAGACACGCTTCTGCCCAGATTAGAGATGCCATTGAAATAGAAGCCAATTATGCACAAATAAGTTTGGGACGAGATCGTCTGGACGTTCTGATCCAGAAAAATTTGTCTGATCTGAGGTGATATCATCTGATCGGCGATGATATCGTCCAACAGACAAAAAAAACTCTAAAAATGACATGAAAAACGAGGAAATGGGCAGCAGGCGGTTTGGAAGCGGTTTTGGGGTTGAAATTTGAATTTGAATTATTACTAAGGTAATTGTAATTATTTACTAAAGTTTACTGTGCCAATTTTAGGGTGCTACATTTTGCCCCCTCTTTAGTGAATTTTCTGAGGAAAATGCGTTAAAGACGAGTTCTTCTCGATCTACGAGAAAGCAAAAAATTTATTCCCATTTTTAGGCGACGATTCTAGGTCGAATCGTACGACAGATTACTATGGTGCCCCCTCCGTGTTTTTACCCAAATCGAACGTTTGAGGTAAAAACACGAAAAAGCAAAATTTAAAATGTTTTTAATTATTTTTGAATAAAATTTAAAAAAAAAGGGTAAAACCCTAATTCATTGTTATTGTTCATTTTCATTTTCTGGTTTCTGGAGCTCTACAAACAAAATGGTCGAGACAGCACACAGATCGACAGAGGTCCGATGCGGGCTACGGGTAAGAATCTAAACTTAGTTTAGAATGCTTTAATTTAGAATTTCATGCTTTTTAGATAAATTTTGACTGATTTTTGAGCATCGCGATGATTTTTGGGCCGTCGACGTCGTTAGGATGAAATCATCTCGATTTCGTCGAAATCGTCTCGATATCGCCGATTTCGTCCAAGGGTGAAATCGACGAGATGGGGACGATTTCATCCAATAAGGGACGATTCCCTCATGCGAAATCGAAGACGAAATTGCTCAAATTTGGGACGATATCATCCAATAGTGGACGATATCATCATTTGTATGAAAGTGGACTTATTTTACTTGCATTTTTACTTAATTATTTATTGATTTTTATTGGTTTGTTGTTTATGTTGCAGAGAGGATTACTAAAGAGCAGAGAATGGAAATACGACGGGCTGAGGGATGACTTGGCTGCTCTATCTCAGGCAGAGCGATATCAGTTGGCTCAGGTCGGCTTGCAGCATGTTGCAGATATGCCATAGGTTTCTACAGATATGGGGCTATTGATAGCCCTAGCAGAGAGGTGGTATCCGGGTTCTTCTTGTTTTCGGTTACCGACAGGGGAGATGACTCCCACATTGGAGGATGTATGGAGGATTTTAAGGATCCCCATACAAGGACGACTAATAACTCCCATGACAAATTAGGGCCACGTGATGATGCGACTGTGCAGAGATCCGAGCTTCGCCCTGGAGAAGGGCGAAGTGAACATCGAGTCGCTACGCCAGATGCCTGGGGCATCTAGACTGACATAGGTTTTGGCTGGGGTGGTAGGTGGTCTGCTGCTATGCCATCACAGTGGATGCAGACTACCATGGCTATTGATAGATGTGGTCTACGACATGAGAGACCATGAGTACATGTTTGCTTGGGAGAGCTATGTACTATGACGATTGTATAGGATCCTGCATGGGGTCGTATACAAGGGCGATCGATGTCTGGTCATGACATCACTATTGTAGGTTTGGTGCTGGGAGCACATCACGATGCGGAGGCTGGTAGGGCTCCCACTGATAGGGATTGATGGGGAGAGGCCCCGAGCTTTCTACTGGTGGCTTCGAAGAGGGTAATAGTGGCAGATAGATCTACCAATTTCTCAGAGACTACTTGATGACCTTATCTCTGACCAGATCACCTGGAGGCCTTGGAGAGATCATCCAGGGTGGGTCGAGGATGGATAGGAGCTGGCTCACATTAGGCAAACCTGCTAGCTGAGGATGGAGAGGGGAGAGGTGGAGCTCCACCGGTATGACCAAGTTTTGAGGTAGTTTGGTCTATAGTAGGGGATCCCATCTCTTAGAGACTATGAGTTTTCTTGGACCATCCAGGATAACACTACAGTTAACGGGGCTCCAGACATGCAGCACTTCTAGAGTCAGGACATAGATGATGCCCTGATCCAACCAGTGGATGGGTACGATGCTAGGGTAGCCAACAGCTATGATGCCTGGTATGTAGGCATTCACCCTCCTCGGATGACGAGGGCTCAGGGTCCGATTCATGCAGTTGTGCATCGGATGGGGAGGTGACACTAGGCGGCCATTGAGGTAGCATAGGGTCACAACGGGAGAGAGTAGAGGAGGCCATAGGCTCAGTAGAGGCCATGACAATAAGAGAGGAGGGAGGAGAGACCCCCTTCTCCATGGAGAGAGAGGCCACCATCGCCCAATAAGGGCAAGGGTGTCGAGGCAGGAGAGAGTAGCGAGATGGCTACTCTCTAGGTGGAGACTGTTCATCTCCAATATTAGGTGCAATCCTTGCAAGATGAGGCTGCACGACTCAGGGCTTGAGGTAGAGGGGTGAGCACTCAGGATTTAGCATGAGCTATTGCCTAGGTTACATTCTATCAGGCTCTATATTACCAGGTGGTGCCAAAAAAGTAGAGGGTGCCATTACCAGCTCATATTGTAGAGCCTGTCATGATGGGGTCTGTAGCACCCTAAAATTGGCGCAGTAAAATTATAAAAATTACATTCACCTTAGTAAATAATTTAAAAATCAAATTTAACCTCCCAAACCGCCCGTTAACCGTCGGGAAATCCGTTTCCCCCTTTTTCGTGCCATTTTTAGAGGTTGTTTTGACCGTTTGACGATATCGTCGCCGATCAGACGATATCGCCCCAGATTTGACGATTTCGTCTGGACTAGGACGTCCAGACGATCTTGTCGCAAAACTAAATTTGCATAGTTGGAATCTGTTCCAACGGGTCTCCAATCTAGGCAGAAGCATGTCTGCGCCGTTGGGACCCTCCCCCGTTGGAGATCTCCCAAATTGGGATGATCTCCAACCTCCCAACAACTCCCCCTAAGCCTATTTAACTTCTAGGATTTTCCCTCCCCAACCCCTGGCTGAATTTATCTGCAAACTGATTCCCTCTGCGTCAACACATCCTAATTTTGCTTTTGCACTAGTCCCATAGCCATTTTGTTGTAGGTACATCACTGGTTTTCAGCCGAAGCCAGCACCCATCGTCGTCGACGAACCTGTTCAAATCGGAGGTGATCCTGTCGAATTCGAGGCGATTTCATACTGATGCGAGACGATCTCGACTGCAGTCTACATCGAGGCAATCAGTGCCTAAAGTTTGCTCTTCTTAACTCTTTCTCCGTCTTTTTATTCTGCAAATTAGACTATTTATTTAGTGTTTATGCTATTTTGCATTTGGTGTTCACCCATTTAGCTTAGAATGCATGTTAAGTTCATGATTTGCCATTAAAGTATAGTAATTTGCATTAATTTTTGTTCTTAAATATTGTTCAGTATTCATATTGCTATTTGGTGTAATTTGCCTCTGTTAGCACAATAGAATTTCTTGTATTTTGCATCTATTTTCTGTCTTGCAGGTCTCTGACGAATTCGTTTGATGAATTCGTCAGATCTCGGATGAATCTGTCAGTCTCAGACGATTCTGTCAGATTGCAGATGATCCTGTCAGATTGCAGGCGATTCTGTAGAATTCCAGACGATCCAGACTGCTTCAAACGTCAGAATCTTCTTCAGACATCCGGATCAGGTATTTTTCATTGGCATTCTATAAAATTCTCTGTTTTCTGCTTTCAAATTTGTCTGTTGTATTCATGGAACTTGCATTTTCATATAGTTTAATTTAGTTTCATTCGGCCAAACCTAGGATGAATGTTTAAGGTTAAAACGAACTCATTAAACACATTCCAAAAACCTAGGCATGGAAACTGCCATTAAATGTTTCCTGGTGAACCCACCATCCATCGAAAAATCACCAAAATACACCTCCCTTGAGAGGCGGGACCTTCGCAAAGTCCTCTCGTCCGAGGTACCGCATCATCCTTTTCCCATCCTCCTTCCGGGCGCGGATCCTATAGCCTGAAGGTAGGGATGCGAAAAATTTGGAGCGATACATTTTGGTGAACCCGACGTGAATGCATCATAACCTTTTGAAAACAAAAACAAAAATATATATATATATATATACAAGAAAAACAAAAACAAAATCATCATTTCAAGTTTGTATGTTTTAGATTCAATTCTAAATAGTAGATGCTAAATATTACTTTTAGAAGTACTAAAGAAACCATGAGTTTTTACTCAAATCAATATGAGTCCATCAGTAATGTTGGAAGAATTCAGCCAAATACATTTGTTGATTATGACCAACCTCATCCCTATTCAACACCACCTCCATCACACTCTTCTTATTTTTCATCCATAACCCAACAAAACAATCCCTTTGCCAATCCTCTTCATAATGATATTATCTATTCTCCCATATATCCATATTATGTCTATCAATCCACATATAATCCTCCGCCACCTTTTCAAAACTCTTCTTTCAATACAACACATCCATTTCAACAAGAAAATACTTATTCTTCCAATTCTACCGTGCACTCACCTCCTACATCGCAATCTTCCTGTCATCATTCTACCCATAATAAAGAAAGTAGAGGTGAGAAACCATTAGGTCCTTTTATGACGAAATTCCTAAGGCATTTATCAAAAACCTCTCAAAAACCTTCATCACGTAAATTTACTAGGCTTAATCAACCAATGGATATAATTCTCAAGTATTTACTTGACACAAATATTATTGAACTTCCTTCCATAAGACAACCTGATACCACATCAGATTGGTTTAAACCCGAGCTACATTGTGAATATCATAGAGTAGATGGACATATGACACAAAATTGTAAAGATTTAAGATGTGCAATTCAAGATTTGATTGATAAGGATCTTTTTAATATAAAGGAATTACAATCTACAACTGATTATAAATCTCCAGTAAACAATCAAACTCCTACACAACAAATACCAATAATCAATCAAGACATGGGGATCTCCCAAGAACCCCTACTCAATTATCAACAACAAGAAACCAATCAAATATTGCATGTTAATGTGTCCCATCATGATGATATTATTAATATTGTAACAAAAACTACAAATGAGCAACCTCAAGTTCAATCAACTCAATCCGATATTCAAGAGATGGATTCCTCATTTGACCAACCTTCAAAACTATCTTTGGCTCTAGAGAATGATCCAAAATGGAATGTAAGCATAGAAAGCTCATCTTTAGAATCAAAATCTCAATCTGAAATCCACTTTGATAACCAACAACAAGTGATTAATCCTCAAGCAAAGATATCCCTTTTAGAAGTATTACAAATTTATCACAAGGAAATTTTGTTCAAAATACCTAGCCAACAATTTGTTCCTCATCATATTTTCTCTAAGAACATAATTAATGGTATAAACCCTCTTGAGGTTAACCATATTTCATTCTATGATGAGGATATTCCTTCCTCTACTCCACAAGAAGACTCCTATCTTTACATTATCGGATCTAGTAAAGAAACACTTGTTAGAACTATCATGGTAGATAATGACTCCTCTCTTAATTTATGCACTTATCAATTATTTCAAAAACTCAAATCAAAGGAAGAAGATCTTAATGAATCAAATGTTCTTATAAAATCTTTTAACAATGAAATTCAAGAAGCTCAAGGTACTATAATTCTTCCCCTTAATATTGGATCCAAGATCCTGGATACTTTATTCTATGTAGGATATTGTCCTTCACCTTACAACCTACTTCTCCGAGTCCTTGGATTCATACGATGAGGGTTTTCCCTTCCACTCTTCACCAATGTTTGAAGTTTGAACTTGCAAATAAAATTGTTACCATACATGGTGACCCAACACCATTTGAAGAATATTTAACGGTTGAAACATCAAGTTCTATACATTCTCTATTGTCACAATTATCTTCTATCCATCACTTTTCTTCATCCATATATGATCATCCTTGTTTACCAAATAACATCCATGCATATCTTTCACATATACTTTCTCCATCTTATCAAAACTTGGAATATAATAATAAGAATGAAGAACTTTCTTATCCTTCTGACATTTTATTTTGTAACATGATCAATTTTCCACATATAAAAGTCAAATCTTTTTCTACATTATTCTACATTATAACAAAGCTTTTGTTATCACTACCTTTTATTCATCACCTTATATTCTTACCTTCACCTCAACCAGATTATCCTTCAAAACCTCCTTTGATTTTGAAGCAACCTTAGACATGCTATACTCAAATAAACCTTGTATAGTGTATATAGATCATCTTGTATATACCACCAATTTCAATTCATAAATTAAAATCAAAATACAAAAAAATCAAAATCCTCAAAATCTTCAAAAAAATACAAATGCAACTAAGGAACTTAAAGGTAAATTTGAGCCCAATTGGCTTGGACCATACATTATTACTGCTAAATTTGAATCAGGAGCATACAAATTATCTACCTTAGATGGTAAAGAACTTAAAGAACCCATGAATATTTTGCATCTTAAACGTTACTATGCATAAATTTGGTCATTTCATCCATGTATATATTTGTTTCAAAATTACTATCTTGTATTTCTTTCAATTTATAAAAATCCAAAAACATCAAAAACATTCATAAATCTCCAAAAATCTTCAAAAACTATCTATTGCATTTATTTAAAGCACTTGTTAAATTCTTTTTGCTCAAAAACAAAAATCAAAATAATGATAAAAAAAAATAGCTATATGCTTGACTCTTTCGAAACCAAAACAATATACAGAAGAAAGAGAGAGTCAACATTCTCAAAACTTCTCAAAAGTGTTTATATATATTTTCTTACAATTATTGCGGTTATATGTTTCAACTTATTTTGGATAAATTAGCATTTATTTTGAATCCCTCACTTGCACACTCACAACAAATAAATATCTTGATTTTATCTGGCATGATTACTAATCTCTCTTATATCAAAGTTCACAAAATTCAATTAAATAAAGTTTGAGCATAGAGAATTGATCTTGTTATTTACTTAAACCAAGCACATCTTTTCACAATAAAATGATTATATTTGTAATTTCCATGTTTTGCTACATAGTAGAAGTGATTTCTTGAGTGAAAAGTTTCCCCTGCTATCCTATCATGCACATGGTCTAGAATCTTTGAGAATTGGCAAAAGGACAAGCTCACCCCTACCCAGAATAAAAATCCCTTGCTCTACAGCCAATCCGAGCAAGTATCCCTAGAAAAAAAAGAAAAAGAAAAAGAAAAATTCAAGAAAAAGAGAAAAGAAAAAGGTTTTGTTATATCATTACAGCAATATTCCAAGCATTATCAAGCAAAAGAAATACAAAAGAAAAATAAGCAAAGTTCAAAAGAAAGCAGAAAGCGAAAGCAATAAAATCCCTTTCCCTACCCTTTGAAAAGAAAAGAAGGGTTGATGAGCTTGAATCCCTGGAATTCTCAATTATTCGAAAACTGTGAGGTAAGCCCCATAACAGGTGGTTTGTGCCCAATCTGCTTGGCCTTGGGTAACTCCTAGCGTGGCGATATGTCTGTCACATTAGCGACCTTCTTTTGTACGGACCTATGTCTACTTATGGATTAGCTAGCTCTTGATAATCCGATCTACATAGTGGTCTAATATGGTTATATGCATCTACATCATGGTTAATGAACACTTATTTGGTTTCTTCAAATCACTTGTATCATAGTATCTTGCTCAAATCTGGTAAATGAACAATGCAATTGCACACACATTTGTATTTGAGAGATTTTGTCTATCATTATGATAAATCAAGATCGGAAATGAATTCACATATGCACATAGGGATTCCTTATAAATCTAACTTTTGTCTTCAAAGTACTTTGAAATATTATTTTTGCAACTTGTTTGGGAATAAATCAAGTACAGTTGTTTACACAAAGACAACTATATCATAGAAAAATCAAAAATTTCTTTCAAAACATATCATATATATCGTGTCGACTTTCGCGACGATGGTATAGTTCCACAACCAAAATTGGAATTGTATGCCTAGCGCAAGTCCTCATTTTCATATTTCCTGTTCATCAAACATCAATCATGCAATAAAAATAACCTTTTTTGGATTTTCGCGATGATGGTATAAGTCTATACCTACATATTCTATGCCTAGCGCAAACCATTGTAACAATTTTTATTCCCCATTTCTTAAAAATCATGAAAACCATATGACTTAAATCATTATGTTACACAATTATGCTTTCAAAAGAACGAACTTTATCACTATTTTATGTCATTATGTCAACCTTTAAATTTTGCAATGATGGTATAATTCCTAAGGAATTATTCACAAATTTTATCACACTTAGGAATTTATGCCTAGCAAAAATCATTTTTAACATTATTTCATGTACAAATATTTTTCATGAAAATCTGAAAACAAATCATTATCATCACCATCATTTTTCATCATTGCACCAAAGTCTTAAGACAGTCTCTTAAGCACTCTTTTACTTTTCGCAATATTTCTATACTGGGATTAGCTTGACGACCGAGTGAGCAGCGACTCCATGAAATGGTCTATAATAGCGACAATGTCCTTTGAAATTATTGTTAGAAGTCTCTTTTTATTTTTATTTTTATCACATTTCATTACAAACAACCAATTTGTTACATCAGATTATTTCATTTAAAATCTTACAGCATGACATCAAAATTATAATGTTTCAAAATGACATAATTACATGAGTCATCGAATCAATCAATCAAAACATTAAAAGCATCATAAAAATACATAAGACACAAGTCATATGATCAAAAATATCTCATCTATATCTGTATCAACCATAATATACATCATATCAAAATCGAATCGGTATGCCACAATCTGTACCTCGGCATACTCAATCCTCTATCAAACAAAAAATATATATAATACAACATCAATGTCCAGCCCTCTAGCCTCGAGAGCCCCTCGAGCTCTCTACCTCATCTCCTCCCCCACCCTGAGGTGGACGAGGTGGCCCCATCGCAGTCTGTGTAGTCCTAGTCCTCGACCGGGACGTGGTCCTCGATGACCCGATCCTGATCGGATCTACGATGTTAGCTGGCAGGGGTAGTCTATCTACCTCTGGCACCAGCTGGAAGTATAGTGTCTGATAGAATGTCAACTGGGTGATAGCCCGTGTCAACTCTCCAGAGCTCGCCCCTCCGCCCCGTGCCCTGAGGCGTGCAATCTCGTCTCTGAGCTGTGACACCTCAGCATGGTGTCGTGCAGCCGCAGCCTGTAGCGTCTGCACCTGAGCCTACAGATGATCTCTCTCCGCCCGGAGAGTAGCCATCTCGCTACTCTCTCCTGTGTCCACACCCTTGCCCTTATCGGGCGATGGTGGCCTCTATGGAGATGGGGGTCTCTCCTCCCTCCTCTCCCGCTATCGCGGCCTCTCCTATGCCTGTGGCCTCCTCTGCTCTCTCCCACCGTGACCCTGGGCCGCCTCTATCACTGCCTGGCACCGCCTCCCTATCCGATGCATGACCGTGTGGATCGGACCCTGAGCCCTCGTCATCCGAGGAGGGCGGATGCCTACGTACCAGGCATCATAGCCGTCAGCTACCCCTGCGTCGTCTCCATCCACTGGCTGGATGGGGGCATCATCCGCATCCTGACTCCAGAATCGTTGCATGTCTGGAGCCCCGCTAACCATGGTGTTATCCCGGACAGTCCAGGAAAACTCATAATCCCTGAGAGATGGGATCCCCTGCTGTAGACCGAACTGCCTCAAAACTTGGTCGTAGCGGTGGAGCTCCACCTCTCCCCTCTCCATCCTCAACCAGCAAACTCGCCTGATGCGAGCCAGCTCCTGTCCATCCTCGGCCCACCCTGGGTGCCCTCGCCATGGCCTCCAGGTGATCTGATCCGGGATCAACTCATCTAGCAGTCTCCGGGACATAGGCAGGTCGATCCGTCACTGTGCCCCTCTTCGGAGCCACCAGTAGAAGACTCGGGGCCTCTCCCCGTCTACCCCTGTCAGTGGAAGCCCTACCGGCCTCTCGCACCGCAATGTGCTCCCAGCACCAAACCTGTAGTAGCGATGTCATCACCAGACATCGGCCGCCCTTGTACACGACCCCATACAGGATCTTGTACAACCGGCATAGAACAAAGCTGCCCCAGCAAAACCTGTACCCATGGTCCCGCATATCGTAGATCACATCTACGAGCATCCATGGTACCCTGCACCCGCTCTGGTGGCACAGCAGAAGTCCACCAACCACTCCTGCTAGAACTCGTGTGAGTCTGGATGCCCCAGGCATCTGGCGCAGTGCCTCGATGTTCACTCCGCCCTTCTCCAGGGCGAAGCTCGGGTCACCACACAGCCGTCCCATAGCGTGGCCCTGGTTGGCCGTAGGAGTGATCATCCGTCCTTGTATGGGGATTCTCAGAATCCTCCATACATCCTCCAGTGTGGGAGTCATCTCCCCGGATACCATCTCTCTGCTAGGGATGTCAGTAGCCCCATATCTGTGGATATTTGTGGCATCTCCGCCACATGCTGCAAGCCGGCCTGTGCCAGCAGATCCCGCTCTGCCTGTGTGAGCGCGGCCAAGTCGTCTCTCAATCCTCCATATTTCCATTCTCTGCTCTTTAGCAATCCTCTCTGCAACATAAACAATAAACAACAAATAATCATTAATCAATAATTCAAATAATCAATAATGCAAGTTAAAAATTCAATTTTTTGCAATTGATGATATCGCCCACTATTGGACGATATCGTCCCAAATTTGAGCATAATCGTCTCCGATTTCGTAGTTCGAAATCGTCTCTAATTTGATGAAATCGTCCCCCTTTCGACGATTTCTCCCTCGGGCGAAATTGATGAAATTGAGACGATTTCATCGAAATCGGGACGATTTCGTCCCGACGACGTCGACGGCCCAAAAACGGCCGCGATGCTCAAAATTCATCTAAAAATCACTTAAAAAGCATGTAAATTCAAATTAAATCAGTTCTAGATCAGTCTAGACCCTTACCCGTAGACCGCGTCGGACCTCTGCTGATCTGTGCGTCGTCTCCACCATTTTCTGCTTCAGAGCTCTCAAAACAGTAAAAATGAACAGTAACAATGAATTAGGGTTTTACCCTATTTTTCTTAATTTTATTCAACAATAATTTTTTGCTTTTTCGCGTTTTTACCTCAAACGTTCGATTTGGGTAAAAACACGGAGGGGGCACCATAGTAAGTCGTCGTACGATTCGACCAAGAATCGTCGCCTAAAAATGGGTATAATTTTTTGCTTTCTCGTAGATCGAGAAGAACTCATCTTTAACGCATTTTCTTCGAAAAATTCGCTAAAGAGGGGGCAAAATGTAGCACCCTAAAATTGGCGCAGTAAAATTATAAAAATTACATTCACCTTAGTAAATAATTTAAAAATCAAATTTAACCTCCCAAACCGCCCGTTAACCGTCGGGAAATCCGTTTCCCCCTTTTTCGTGCCATTTTTAGAGGTTGTTTTGACCGTTTGACGATATCGTCGCCGATCAGACGATATCGCCCCAGATTTGACGATTTCGTCTGGACTAGGACGTCCAGACGATCTTGTCGCAAAACTGAATTTGCATAGTTGGAATCTGTTCCAACGGGTCTCCAATCTGGGCAGAAGCGTGTCTGCGCCATTGGGACCCTCCCCCGTTGGAGATCTCCCAAATTGGGATGATCTCCAACCTCCCAACAACTCCCCCTAAGCCTATTTAACTTCTAGGATTTTCCCTCCCCAACCCCTGGCTGAATTTATCTGCAAACTGATTCCCTCTGCGTCAACACATCCTAATTTTGCTTTTGCACTAGTCCCATAGCCATTTTGTTGCAGGTACATCACTGGTTTTCAGTCGGAGCCAGCACCCATCGTCGTCGACGAACCTGTTCAAATCGGAGGCGATCCTGTCGAATTCGAGGCGATTTCATACTGATGCGAGACGATCTCGACTGCAGTCTACATCGAGGCAATCAGTGCCTGAAGTTTGCTCTTCTTAACTCTTTCTCCGTCTTTTTATTCTGCAAATTAGACTATTTATTTAGTGTTTATGCTATTTTGCATTTGGTGTTCACCCATTTAGCTTAGAATGCATGTTAAGTTCATGATTTGCCATTAAAGTACAGTAATTTGCATTAATTTCTGTTCTTAAATATTGTTCAGTATTCATATTGCTATTTGGTGTAATTTGCCTCTGTTAGCACAATAGAATTTCTTGTATTTTGCATCTGTTTTCTGTCTTGCAGGTCTCTGACGAATTTGTCTGACGAATTCGTCAGATCTCGGATGAATCTGTCAGTCTCAGATGATTCTGTCAGATTGCAGACGATCCTGTCAGATTGCAGGCGATTCTATAGAATTCCCGACGATCCAGACTGCTTCAAACGTCAGAATCTTCTTCAGACATCCGGATCAGGTATTTTTCATTGGCATTCTGTAAAATTCTCTGTTTTTTGCTTTCAAATCTGTCTGTTGTATTCATGGAACTTGCATTTTCATATAGTTTAATTTAGTTTCATTCGGCCAAACCTAGGATGAATGTTTAAGGTTAAAACGAACTCATTAAACACATTCCAAAAACCTAGGCGTGGAAACTGCCATTAAATGTTTCCTGGTGAACCCACCATCCATCGAAAAATCACCAAAATACACCTCCCTTGAGAGGCGGGACCTTCGCAAAGTCCTCTCGTCCGAGGTACCGCATCATCCTTTTCCCATCCTCCTTCCGGGCGTGGATCCTATAGCCTGAAGGTAG
>JAQPPZ010001397.1:0-79666 GCA_028583015.1 Wollemia nobilis | reverse complement strand
GCGAAATCGTGACAGTTTTTCTACTTGCCTTTTTTTTTCATAGCATGTCGCGAAATCACGACAATTTTTCCACTTGCCTTTTTCTCTTCCAACATGTTGCGAAATCGTGACAGTTTTTCCACTTGCCTTTTTCTCTTCCAACATGTCATGAAATCACGACAGTTTTTCCACTTGCCTTTTTCTCTTCCAACATGTCATGAAATCGCGATAGTTTTTCCTGCTTTTTCTCTCTTCCAACATGTCGTGAAATTGTGACATTTTTTTTGCTTTTTCTCTCTTCCAACATGTCACAAAATCGTGACAATTTTTCTTGCTTGTTGTATATGTCGTGATATCGCGACACTTTCCTTACTTGTATTTTTCTTTGATCGTTTGCATGTGGGCCACTTCGGTCTTCTTGAAAAATCATTGTACATACTCTGAGTAACATTTGAACTCTTATCTTCTGCATCTGACTAGCTTTTGAACTTCCTGTCCACTGCATCAATAGATCTATCTGACTGTGTTGACAACAATGACAATACTATTGTTGCACCTTACTCAACATCTTCATGGCTACATACAAGATTGGTCTACATCATGCCCTACGCACATATGCACCAACATTCTCACATGTACCAATGCTTCTATCAATCCATCAACCTACATGACTACTCCATACCTCCAATGACCTGACTGCATTAATGAATGAGGAAGGGGAAGGCCTATTTATACATCCAAAAAGTACTTACACCTCCCAACTACATAACACCTCATCATTTTTCCAAATTACATTTCATATGCATTTAATATTGCACTTACATGACATTTCCCACTACAAGATAAACTAACTTATGACTTATGATGTTTTTGGCATACATGACTTAACATAACTTTATTATTATGTATAATATTAAATTGTACTTTATAATATTATTAAATATATGTACACATATTTCATCAAACACTGCATACAATTATAAAATAACATAGAATACCCAAAATTGATTCACCAAATACAAACATATCAATTTTCCTGTCTACAACATGGAGTCAGGGAGAGCAGCCTTGAAAAACTCAAAACTATCCTTGTCAGACTGAATAAGCCCAAATTTGGCTCTAAAGTCATCCCAAGGGAGCCAATCCTTGGTAGGACAAGAAAGGAAATCAGTGATGCATCGCACACCTTTACAAAAGAATCTAAGCATATGAACCCAGGAAACCTATGTAAGCGGGGAACCCTAGTAGGTGATAATAGGTGACCACTAAAAATTCATATGTTTTATGGAGATGCCATTCCATAAGCTCTGGCCATTCCATCTAAGCCAAGGCTTAACACTCTCCCAAGATTTCCAAATTCTCCCAATGACAAAGAATATTGGCACTTTGATATACATAGGGGCAACAAGGAGGGAATGAAAATCCAATCCCCTCCAAATATTACGACCAAAAGGGGAACCTTCACTGATATAGTATCAAATGAAAATATTCCAAGCCTCATTTTTTGTGAGGGCTCTGATGACCGACTTAACACAGAGAACCCAACCTTGATGTTGGGTATTGTGAATGCCAAGACCACCATGGCTTTTGGGAAGACAACAATACTCCAAAACAACACTGTGGAATCCCAAACTATTATTGGAAGAGGACCATAAAAAAATATCATAGAAGCTTATCAAGCTTCTTATAGCAGGTTTTGTATGGGTGGTTGTAAGGACTTTTGTGCAAATTTAGAATTTACTAGCAAGGGGGAGCTTCTTGATGGACAAGTAGGTAAGTTTTTGTTCTACCCTGTTAATAACATACTTCTAGAACTATGATAATAAATTTTTAAAGGTAAAAGGAATGCCTAAAAAATGAAATATTTCCCTCTTATATGATCTTCCATTGATATTAAATAAGTAAGTTGGGCATCGGGTCAAGAGACTGCCTATAACATAAGTCTTTCTCCATTGAATTGAGGATCCATAAGCCAGATATAAAGTATCTAGGAAGGAAAGCACTTATTGAATGACACCTATTTCCTCAATAAGAGTGAGGAAAGAGTCATAAAAAAAATAACCATTGCTCAACTGAGTATCACCTCTAGGGAGATAAATTCCTCGAATAGATCCTTGAGCAACATGGTGAGCTAGTAAATAGCCAAACCCTTCAACAATAAGGACATAAAGGGATGGCACCAATGGATAGCCTTGTCTAATGGATCAAAAGAGACTAATGGCTAAGGACTTGTGTCTGTTAATGGATAAAACAATAGAATCCTTAAGAAATAATATTTCCATAGAAGTAATCAACCAAGGCCCAAAACCAAGAGCTTTAAGCATGGCTAGAATGAAAGACCAATCGATCTTATCATAGGCTTTCTCAAAGACAATTTTTATGAACATCGATCATTGGTTGAAACTGTGAGCCCACTTAATGCCTTCCTAGACAACAATAATATTTTCAAGGATGAACCTACCTTGAATGAAGCTAGTTTGCTCTGGGTGCATGATAATAGGAAGGATATGGTGGATGCATAAAGCCAGGGCTTTGGTAATGATCTTATAAGAAAAATTAAGAAGAGTGATAGGTTTCCAATTGGTGATGATTTCAGGGTAACCAACCTTAGGGATAAATTTAATAATCCCTTGATTAATACTAGGGCCCAAAGAACCTTTAGATAAGGCCTCCTAATAGACTTTGAGAAGATCAGACCCAACAGTATCCCAAAGGGACTTATAGAATTCAAAGGGGAAACCATCAAGTCCAGGGGAATTATCATTGGCCATCTAAGAAAGAGCTTCCTCTAGATCCTTCAAAGAGAGGGTATTTTTAGAGGTAGCTCTTTGAGACTCAAAAAACCACTCTAACAATAGAAAGGCCAGATTTAAGAGCCTGGTCACATTGTGACGAGTGGGCCTAAGCCAAAAACATAGTTTGGTAGTGCTCTTCAAAATCATAAAGAATACTAGGAAGTTTAGAAACACACTCTCTATAGTACCCTAAAATTGGTGCTGTTAAACCCTTAGTAAAAAGATAAAAATTTGAATTTTAACCCCAAAATCGCCTGTTAACAGCTCCCCTCATTTTTTGCACCATTTTTAGGAGTTGTTTTGACCATTGGACGATACCGTCATCGATCAGACGAAATTGTCCCAGATCGGATGAATTCGTCTGGAACAAAATGTCTAGACGATTTCATCCCAAAATTGAATTTTCATAATTAGCTTCTATTTAAACAGCCTCTCCAACTTATGCAGAAGCGTGTCTGCGTAGTTGGAGATTCCTCCATTGGAGATCTCCCAAATTGGGATGATCCCCAACCTCCTAACCTCCCCCTAATCCTATATAAACTGAGATTTTCTCAGTTTATCCCCCTGGCTCTCCTCCTGACTCTCTCCCTGATTGATTTTCCTTGCCATTTAGCTTTGCTATGTTAAGACATCCTATCTACCATTGTTTGCACTCGTAGTTTTAATTTTTCATTGTAGGTTTTCACTATGCTTCAGCTGGAGGAAGCTCGGATCATCGCAGGTGATTTCACATGATTTCGGATGATCCTGTCGTAGATCGGCAATGATCTCGTATGATTGGAGGTGATCTCGACTGCAGTTCAGATTGGGGGCAATCAAAGCCCTGAGTTTGCATTTCTCATATTTCTTCCTTATTTTACTAAGCCAAAAACATAGTTTGGCAGTGCTCTTCAAAATCATAGAGAATACTAGGAAGTTTAGAAACACACTCTCCATTAATGTTAAGGGCTTTAAATTAATTATGAGGATGCAAGCATTAAAATAAATCCTTGGTAACTTTGTATCCAAATTTGAGCTAGTGCAACCTTACCTTGATTTATGTCCCTTTGGCATCATAGTGCTCTGCCATCAGAAGCTGGTGTTTAACCATAGTGAGGTTCCTTTGAAGCTCCTCATTGAAAGGATTGGATTGAAGCTGAGTTGAGGCCACTTCCAACTCTTGCTTAAGAGTAATTTTGGAGTGATGATGAATCTTAGCAATATTATGCCCAAGCGAGTGTAGGAAGCTAGCAATGCATTTGATAGTAGCATTTCACCAATCAGTCTAGTCTGAGGCCTCTTTTAGTCTAGGGATTAGGTTCCAAATTTTGATAACATAGGCCCTCAACATAGGGTGGTGTAGAATAGAGGTATTAAGGTAAAATTGCGATCGAGAAAGAGTAGTGGGGACAGAAGAAACCATAATAGAAAAGGAAATGGGAAAAAGGTCAAACAAGAAGAGCTTAGGGTGGATATATACAAAGGGAGAAGAAGATGAGGGTTGATCAAAGGAAATATGATAGCATGGCTCTATCCAATATTTTCAAAACATGAATCTCACCTTATTGATTGTTAGATCATGTGAACCCGACACTAGCTATGAAGGAAGAGAGTAAAAAGTAGATATTGGGGTCAGAGAGCCCCAATTTTTTTTCATAAAAAACCATGCTTCTTCTTCCCTTGCAACCCACCTCATGGAAAGAAGATCCACATTTTCATGTGGGAATTCGATCATATTGAAGTCTCCGTAGAGCAACCAAATAGCAGAGAGGAGAGAGAGCACCACCCACTGCCAAAGTGCATGATGATCATTGGTATTTTTAGGCATATAGATGTTGAGCACACCAAGATGGCCATCAATATCCATCATAACCTAGATGACATGATTAGAAGGATCACAATCCCAAGAGACCATTCTAGAATTATAAGGTTCTAAAATGTAGATGATTACCCCTCCTTTACCTATGTCATGCATAGTATGAAAGGTGTGGCCTCGAGGCTAGAGAAAGGAGCAAGTACTTGATAAAATAAATTTAGTGATTTTGACTTAAGGCAAAGAATATCAATATTACAAAATTTGGTCTTGAATTTATCCAAACCTTGATGCACTATGTACTTGTGCATAGGACCTATCAAACACCTAATATTCCACGTCATGCACTTCATGAGATATAATCAAGGAGCATATTTCCTTTGATGATATTTGAGTCCTCGAAATCTACCAAAGATTCAAAGGTTTTTGTGAAAAACTTAATATGGTTTTCATGAAAAATATTTACCTATCATCACTTCTCGAGAGGGATGCCTAAGGCCTCCCTAACTAGACTATGATAGCGACGAGGGTTTCATGAGATAAATTTGCTAGGCATATTAAATGGAGAGCCAAGTCATCCACTTGAGGAGACAAACTATGGCATAGTTGATGGATCAGTCGATTGGGAGGCTTGAAGATTTGGGGAAACATTTTTGTTATTACCACTAGAGGTACCTACAAGAAGAGGAATAGAAGTTCATTTTGTAGAGGTTGCATGAGAGCTCCCTAATTGAGAGCTCGATTGAGACTCATTTTTACCAGCTCCCACAAAAGGTTGTGACTAGTTTTCTTTACCATTCTTCCTGGTGACAAATGTCTATTCCTCCCCTCCATTAGTGTGAGGGGTAGATTTAACTGTGTTCTAAGGTATTGAAGTCTTTATTAGAGCTTGATTTTTTAATAGGCCCTCCATAAGAGGGTAATATTTTATCTTGTGAGCTATAGACTAACACCGATAATAGGTATTAAGGAGATTGATATAGACCACCCATTGTTGAAAATGGGTCTCACCAACCTGAATATCAATAGAATCCTTAATGTCCTTTGAGAGATCAATTTCAACATAGATGCATTTGTATGCCTGCACAACATAGAATTTTTGTGGCTCCATACACACAAACTTGCTAATGGGTGCGACAAGCTATGGCAAGAATAACCAAAGGGGTAAAGGGAGACTCGAGAATTTCACCCAATTGGGATACATAGAGAAACATCAGTAAAAACTATAAAATTGCAGAGCCAAGACTGAAGAATTAAAAGGGTATTTCTAATATACCAAGGACCTTTGACCATAACTGCAATGATATGCTACAGATCAATAAACTAAAAATGAAAAAACCTTTTGTAATAATTTAAATATGGTTAAATTTTATGCCATATAGATGTTAGACCTGCTAAATCCATTGATGGATTAGCGAGTCACTGAGAATCATCCCTAGAAAGTACCCAACCAAGGTGTGATTCTCAAGCCAGTTGTAGGATTTATCAAAATCTTACATGGGTGGCCATCGAAAGGGAAGGAGCCCCCTATCTAAGGTGGAGTAGTTACACATAATGACATAGTATGTTTAGAACCTATAAGGACACTAGTGGTATGGTGGTCGATGAAAGAGAAAATAGATGGTAACAACATGTGAGCGAAAAACCCTAGCAAAGCCTCCACAAGAAAAGAAAAGAAAAGAATATATATATATATATATATATATATATATATATATATATATATATATGTGTGTTTATTTATTTAGGAGAAGAAAGAAGTATCAAGTATTGTCAGTTTTTGCATAATTCCTATCATTTGGTGTTCATCTCTTCAAGTTTATCAAAGTACATGAGTGACCCTACTACACTACTAGTTGGACATGAGTGAACGGTTGATTACAATATACTATTTTTTAGAGGATGTGTGTATGGGCAAAATGAAACACCAACCCAAAAACTTCGTAAGCATCATAACACTCCCATTAATATTAATAGTTTTGACCAAAATCTTTCATCCTTGATCTCTATGGCTTCACCTCCACTCAACACCTTAGGTTCTTCGTCTCCTCCTCCTAACCCTTCCATGGTCATTCCTACCACTACCACTCCAACTAGTAATCCTCTTTAATACTATTGACCCTGACCTATGTGCATATCTTGGGAATCAAGAACAAAGGATTACTTCAATCTTAAGCAAGCAAGAAGAGTCAATTTCTTTTATTTTCTAGTCCCTAGATGTCATTACAATACACCTAAAATTATCCCCTATTATACCTCCTTCACTCTTGGGGTTTCAACAAACCATCAGGCAATAATCCTTGACCATTCAATAAGTACCAAATACTACTATTCATCCTCAACCACCATCTAGTCATAATCCTCCAACATTTGATGCTTACATCCTAAGTTTTGCTTCTAATTTGGATTTCTTAGTAGGAGGTACTTCTAATTTACTTGAATAGCCTCATGATGTTCTTATTCCTTGTATTAACATGCCCAACTTTGTAGGTGATGATCCTCGAGGATCATTGGCCAAAATGGAAGGGCTTATGTTTGTACCATATTTCTAAAAGAGATCGTGTCACATTAGCAACTTCTAAGTTGGGTACCCAAGCTTATCAATGGTTTTTATGGCAGCTTTGCCAATAGGGTTGTTCTATTTTGTGGTCTGACTTCAAGAAATGATTTATTTGAAGATTTGACAAGGTATATTCCGCATCATATGTGGTACATTTGATACAAACTAAGCAAATGGGAATAATAGATGAATATTTCTCTAATTTCATAAGTATTCTCACCTATATACCCATCAACTGAGTCCAGTAGTGGTGGTCTATGCCTTTCACTATGGTCTTAAGGATAACAATTGAAAGGAAGTCATCATGCATGATACCTATACTCTCAAAAATGCATAATGTATTGCTCAAGCAACCGAACAAATGCTCCAAGATTAAGATCCTCCATATAGACATGACTTCAACTCTCGTTGTCCTTATCATAATTTTGAGCATTTTGTTAGCAATATAAAATCACGAGCAATAAAAATACGTGAAATTATTAACACAAAAAATAAAGCACACAAGAGACACACAAAGAAAATAACCAGGATTTATTATTCCGTCCAACAAATCTCGAAGGGATACAACCTATAGTAAATCCGATGTACTTCCTCTTTGATCTCAAAATTATAGTCTCTCTTCCTTCTCACATATCCGATGTCGTGCAACCTTCTATTATAAAATGAGGGTTACAATTTTAGAGAAAATCATTAAGGTCCCAAAATAAATAAATAAAAATTAATATTTTTGGCAAATTATCTTTTCTATCGAAATTTACCATTTTTAGTAATTACTATTTTCGAAAAATTATTTTTTGTCAAAATTTTTCATTTTTAGTAATTACTAATTTTGAAAAATAATTTTTCATCAAAAATTTCCATTTTTAGTAATTACCATTTTTGGCAAATTATGTTTTTGTCAAAAAGTTTTTGTTTTTAGTAATTACTATTTTCAAAAAAAAAAAAATTGTCAAAATTTTTCCAAACATAGTAATTCACAAAAAACTCGGATTGACATACAATTTGACACAACTACATAATGCCCATATCCTTTCATAGAGTGGGTCCAAACACAGCTAAAACAGGGCCTCAAAATTAGAATCAGGCTCCACAACCAACAATATCCCATTTGGAGATTGATCACAATAACTCCACCGCTAATGCACCTTCTGGACTATGCTTCAACTTTGGACCTGGAAATTTTATCACCTTTTAGTGTCATGTTTGAAGACCAATTGAATCTGAGCAAGAACTTAGTTTCTTCCTGGTTACTACCTTTATGAACATATCTGTAGGATTCTGGCTAGTGTGTATCTTCTCCAATTTTAAATTTCCATATTCTAACATTGAGTGTATGAAATGGTACTTGGTTTGTATATGTTTAGTCCTAAAATGGAAGGCTGAATTATTTACAAGATGAATGGCACTCTGACTGTCACTATATAATATATTATTCTCCTGCTTCTTTTCCAACTCCTTCACAAACCTTTGTAACCAAATCATCTCCGTACTAGCCTTTGTAATAGCAACATACTTTGCTTTTGTTGTTGAAAGTGCAACAACCTTTTATAATTTTGAAATACAATGTACTGCAGTTGCAAGTGTGAAGAGGGTTATAGTTTAAGTGGCCCAAAAATATCTAGATTTTTGGCTTTAGTGTGAAAGCAATTGAAAATTATCGACAACATTGTATGTCGGCAAGATTTTTGTTTTTAACTCCCCTCTCCTATATTCTCTCCTTCTCTTTCGTTCCTCTTATTCCTCCCTTCCTCCCTATTTTCTCGTCCCTTATCCCTCCTCCCTAACTCCCTTATCCCTACACGTAGCCCTTTATTTCTTCCCTATAAATACATGTATGTATTTCATGTTCAATTTAATTGAAGGGAGTTGTTTAAAATTTGTTTTATTTGTTGTTTTGGCCCTCTAACTGACAAGTTCCACCTACAATAAAACATATCATGTGGTACTCCTGCTATCTATTTCTCTTGTTATATCTGAATCAACATATCTTTGTAAAATAGTGTTATAACCTCCAAAGCATAATACCTAAGTGATCATTTTTCTCAAATACCTAAGAATCCACTTCACTGCTTCCCAATGTTGTTTTCCTAAATTATTCATGAACCTGCTCATAACTCCCATGACATGTGCTATATCTGACCTTGTGCACACCATCACATACATCAAACTGCCAGTTGTTGATGAATAAGGAACTTTGGACATATAGTCAATCTCCTATTGTATCTTGGTAAATATCTCTTTTCTCAGTTTGAATTGATTGACCAAAGGTGTACTAAGAGGTTTTGCATCCTACATATGAAATCTCTCCAAAACCTTATCAATGTACTCCCCATAAGATAAAGTTAATTTATGATTTTTCCTATCTCTTGTTATTCTCATACCAAGGATTTTCTTTGTAGCACCCAAATCCTTGATTACAAATGAATTTACCAATTTTATTTTGAGCACATCTATATCCTACATGTTAGATCCTGCAACAAGCATATCATATACATACAATAATAGGATAATATAATTACTATTATCTAATCTCTTAAAATAAATAGAGTGGTCAAAATAACATCTACTATACCCCTATTCTGACATAAACCTATAAAATTTCATATACCACTACCTTGGAGCTTGCTTTAGGCCATACAATCTCTTTTTCAACCCGCACACTAATTCCTCCTTTCTTTTGACCTCATATCCCTGTGGCTACTGCATATAAATATCTTCTTCCAAATCCCCATGGAGAAAAGTTTTTTTTACATTTAACTATTCAAGACGCAAATCCTCTATAGCCACTAGACTTAAAACAAATCTTATTGAAGTAATTTTAACAATAGGTAATAAAAATTTCATCATAATCAATACCTTTCTTCTGTGCAAACCCCTTTACAACAATTCTAGCTTTATACCTCTTTTTTGCCTCCATATTCTTCTTTCACCCTATAAACCCATTTATTATGTAATGCTATTTTTCCTATAGGAAATCGAACCAAATCCCAAGTCTGGTTATGTACCAAGGAGTTCATATCCTCTTTCATACATTGCTCCCACTTCTTCTTGGTTTCTATCTACATCACTTCTTCATATGTTTCTGGTTCACCGGAGTCAGATAACATTACATAATATAATGGAGAGTAATGTTCAGGGGGTCTACTTATCCTGGTAGATATTCTAGCAATATTTTTAGGAGTTTGAGATGCTTGTTGTTGTTGTTCTTGTAGCACCTTTGGAGTTTAAATGTCATCAAGCACTGTGTATTTTGTGTTTGCTTTTTCCTATTTCTTTCCCTACAACTGACCCTTATACATGACCTTCTCATTGAATATCACATCTCCACTCCTAATGATTTTGTGATTTGCATAATCCCAAAATTTATAACCAAAATCATTAACTCCATATACAATTAAAGTACACTTCTTGGATTTTTCTCAAGTTTTGTTCTTTCTTTATCAATATGCACAAAAGCTTCACAACCAAATATCTTTAGAAATGAAAAATTAACAATTTTACCTATCCATATCTCTTTTGGAATACCACCATTCAGTGAAATTGAAGGCCCTCTATTTACTAAATAAATAGCAGTGTCATAGCATCTATCCAAAACTATAAGGGTAATCCTACATGTAATCACATACACCTAGTGCATTCCATGATTATCCTATTCATATTTTTGGACACATCATTTTCCTATGGTGATACTGGAATTATCTTCACTCTACGAATCTCATGGTAAGAATAGTAATTGTCAAACTCCTTGTTGTAGTACTCACCTCCATTATATGATCTAAGATACTTCAACTTATTTCTTGTCTCATTATCAACCATTTCTTGTTGTAGCTTTCCATTTCTTAAAAGTATCAAAGACATTTGATTTCTTTTGAATATAGTAAACCCAAGTTTTTCTAGTCACATTATCAATAAAAGTAACATAATAATTAGATCCACCAAGAGATGATACTTGAGTTGGTCCCCACACATATGTATGCACAAGCTCTAGCTTTTCACTTTTCTTTTTCTTACCAACTATGAGAAATTTGACTCTTTTTCGTTTTCCATAAACAGAGTGCTCACAAAAATCCATATCAATCTGCTTCAATCCTAACAATAATTTCCTCGAGTGAATAATCTATATCCCCTTCTCACTCATGTGCCCAAGCTTGTGATACCACAAAGTTGTATCTGCTCCTATAGAGGCTAAAGCAATAGAAATATTATTATTACTAGTACATACATACAACGTACCTGACTTCTTTCCTTTTGCTAAAATCAATGATCCTTTAGCAACCTTCCATGAATATACTGAGAATATAATTGTACATCCTTCACTGTCCAACTGCCCTATGAAAATTGGATTTCTTCTCAAATCAAGAATATGCCTTACCTCTTTCAGAAACCCTTGGTTTCCATTCATTAATTTTATCTATATCTTACCCTTTCTAAATATTTTACATGGTCGATCATCCCCAAATAAACCTGTCCAAAATCACCTTGAAAATAATCTAAAAAATATTTTTTATGGGGTGTGGCATGATATGAAGCCCCTGATTCTAACACCCAATAATCATTAAAATTATCTAGTGAAAGGATTAAATCATCTTGTAATATATCACTTGCAATGTTTACTTCTTGATTGTCTTGTTTTTTATCTCCCTGTTTTTCTTTTCGAGACCAACAATCTCTTTTTAGATGTCCTTTCTTCCCACAATGCCAGTATTCCAATTGCTTTCCTTTAGATTTGGATCTGACCTTATTTGATTTTCCATATTTCCTTGGGTTATTTCCTCTATCCTTCTATCTCCCCCTATTTTCCACACTCAAAGCATTACTTGATGTCTCACCTATACTTTTCCTTCACATTTCCTCGCTTAGGATAACACCAATAACATCATCAAACTTTAAATTATTTGAACTACAGATAAAATTACTCATAGCCATGACCAAGCCATTCCAAAATTTTGGCAATGAGCACAAGATCAAAAGATACCTAACCTCATCATCAAAATTTGCACCTACAAAGGTTAACTGATTTGTAACCATGTTAAACTCATTCAAATGATTAATAATAGACCCAAATTCTAACATTTGCATATTAAATAAATGCTTCATAAGAAATACCTTATTTGAAACTGAGGGTTTTTCATACAATTTGGCCAACACATTCATTAAATTCTCTTTTGTATTTTCCTTTGAAATATTGAAGGCCACCAATGATGCCAGGAACAACTATATTGTTCCTAGTGCCTTTCTGTCTAGAACTTCTCATTCTTCATTTGATGTCTTTGTCGACTTATTTGCTTTTCTTCCTGTTGGTAGGTAAATATCCTTTTGATATAGATAATCCTTCATTTTTATCTTCCATAGCTAAAAATTTTGGTTGTTAAACTTCTCAACCTTGAACCTGCCTTCTTCTGCCATTGCTCCCACTTGAATCAGGAAACCTTCCTGTCAAGTCAACCTCGCTCTGATACTAGTTGTTAGGAATATAAAATCATGAGCAATAAAAAACATGGAATTATTAATGCAAAAAATAAAGCACACAAGAGACACACAAAGAAAATAACCAAGATTTATTATTACATCCAACAAATCTCAAAAGGATACAACCTACAACAAATCCGTTGTACTTCCTCTTCAATCTCACAATTACAATCTCTCTTCTTTCTCTATCTGATGATGTACAACCTTATATTATAAAATTAGGGTTACAATTTTAGAGCAAATCATTAAGGCCCCAAAATAAAATAAAATAAATTACTATTTTCAGAAAATTATATTTTCTATCAAAATTTACCATTTTTAGTAATTACTATTTTCGACAAATTATTTTTCATCAAAAATTTCCATTTTTAGTAATTACTATTTTCGACAGATTATTTTTTCATCAAAAAATCTTGTTTTTAGTAATTAATATTTTCAGAAATTCTTTTTCTTAAAAAAAATTCTGAAAATTGTAATTCACAAAAAAAACTCGGATTGAGATGCAATTTGACACACAACTACATACCGCCCATATCCTTTCGTAGAGTGGGTACAAATGTGGATAAAAGAGGGCCTCCAAATTAGAATCAGGCTCCATAACCAACACATTCCACGTGATTTTTCTATTTCAAATACTGTTCACACCATCCTTGAGATCAATATTGTGAATACTATCGTAACTTTCTCTTGGAATATGGAGATACATCAGTTTTTGAGGAAGATTCATTACAATAAAATCAATCAAGATAACTAGGACAACAACCAATAGAAGTTGATGAAGCATAACAAGAGGATGATATCGTGGCTCTTTCTGCTCATGCACTTATGGGTCTTTAAGCTCAACACACTATCAAGGTATAGGGATTCATTGAAATATAATGTGTTAATATGTTGATTGATTCAGGTAGCACACAACTTTATAGATTATAAGACAACAAAATTCTTGGGCTTGCATATCAATACTTCAAATAAAGATAAATTTCAATTCTTAATTGTAAATGGGGATACTTCTTAATGTGTGGGTCAAATTACTAAATTTACAACCAAATGGGAGATTATACTTGGATGGGTAATATCTTTGCTATGAACTTGGGAAGCTCATATGTCATTTTGGGTGCATAATAGCTATCTTAGCTCAAAGAGTTTACTATTAATCTACAAAAATTATATGTCAAGTGGATAGTGTAGCAACCCTGGGACGCACACACTGCTATTTTACTCTACTTGCAATGTTATTAAAAACCCAAGATGAAAGGGAAGACAATGAAAAAACATATAACACAAAATAACAAAGATGGATCTCTTTATTTGTATTGAAACTCGGTTACATGTCGGTCCCTCTTAGGGATACCCATTTCGATACAATAAGGTTACAAATAGAAAAAGAGTACCTCTTTCATGAAGAGGTGGTGTGCTTATAAAGGCTTCCCGGTTTCGCACACGAAAATGTATGAGGGCTTACATATGCCTCCTTCTCCAGGTCTGTTTCCTAGAGGGATCCCTTTTGCTCTTGTATGTTGCAGATTATGTTCGATGAACCTATGGCACTATAAGCAATGAAACAACAACACACACTTAGATGTTCGAGATTACATCCCGGATGAGGTTGTTAGTAATAAAAGAATTTAACGAAAATATGATGAAACCATGCTATGAAATCATGTAAATCTATGTTAATGATATGAAAACATGAAGAAATAGAATAAAAGAAGCTATGTATAAAACCTAAGCTAAGCTTGAGGGCCACTATCCAAGACAACGGTTGCTAAGGTAAACCTTGCTCTATTTGCCCCAAAGCTATGGGTCAAAGCTTGTATTTGATGTTGAAATAATAGGTGTTATGCTCTTCAATCCGTTAAGGCTTCACCGTACACTTGATCTCCAAGGGAACTCTACAAGTCTTGAAATATCTCCTCAATAAAATATGTCTCGATGATATCTTTATGATATATCTGGTGCTCTTAGGCTTGCCCCTTTTATAGTGTGAAACCCTAGGTCTATGTACAAGCCCTAGGAATGAATTTCTCATGCGTAGTGTAAGTTAGCATGAGAAGCTTTTGTCCTTTGTCTATGTTTGAAGGCTAGTTAAATGAAATCTAACTGCCCACTTGAGTCTCCCATGTGAACTGGTCATTAGCATGAGAATATTTTGTCCTTTGTTTATGCTTTGAGGTCAGTTAACTAAAGTTTCAATGCAAACTCAAGCCTCCTATGTGAAATGGTTGTGCAAAGGAATGCAACCTTACTCCCACTCACATTTATTGCATGCAAACTGCCACTTCCACCTATGATTAGGCATGTTTGTCAGCAAAATTGATTCTTATGGCTTAGTCGTTGTCATCTACAGTGGCTAAGATATGGCCACTGTCATCTACAGAGGCTAAGGTCTAGCCGCTCTAGACTTGAGCGACTAGGATCTGGCCGCTCTTGGCTTGAGCGGCTAGGATTGGATGGCTTGAAAATGCCCCAAATGAGTGGTGAGAACCACTGTTGATTCTTGTAAAGTCCAAGATTATGTCTTATGATCTTATGAATATGTCTATGTGAGCATCTTCCCTAAGCATGACATGATTTAGGTGTCTATAGATGCCCCTTTTTGCGATGCACTGTGTGGAAAACACAATGCTGAGCAAAAATGTAGACTGATCTATTTGTAGGGTGTATGGTGATCAATGGTCTGATAAACATCGGATGGCCCAATCATGCAAGATAGTGTGCATCCCTTGAATCATTGCCTCAACGTTTGGAGGACTTAACTTAGTGGTTTTTGCATGTTAAATTGCACTCATTCCTCAAACTCAATCGAGAAGCTTCAGCTGCTACAACAATTTTGATCGATAGGAGAGCTAAAATTAAAGATGTCATGTTTGCTTATGTTACCAACAAATAAGAGAAATTTGTGATTGTTGTATGCAATAATTCATAGGATGAACACAATTTTGCTATGATCGAGTGATATTTTGTTGATTTTGATTATGATTATGTTGAATTTTTGAACTACTTCACACAATGAATTGGTGAAGAAATGACAACGAATGAAGTGACAAGTTGCTTGACCAATATGACTAATCTGGTTCCTTTCAAGCATTTGTTGCTTTTAATGGGCAATCCCACATCCAAGTGTGACTCTAGTTATTTATGATAATCATCCATCTCTATATCGCGGAGCGGTATGACTATCAATAGCCTTCTTAGGGAGTTAGGATGAGTGATTCTATTTATGTTTAGATTGTATCACTTTGACTTAATGTTTTTTTTGGTATCATAGGGGAATTAGGATGATCCTTTCGCACCTGTGGAGCAGTCCGACCATCTTGGTCTTCTTAGGGATTGAAGGGTGGCACATTGTAATTCCAGAATGAGTTATTTTTACCCCAAGTGACCTTATGGTTATCTACTCATCTCGCTGAAATACATGGAGTGTGAATCACTGCAATTGCAGAGTTGATAGAGTAAATAACTGGGTACGAGGCCTGCTTGAGATTTTGCTTTTATGTGATTTTTTTATTATTTTGAACATTCTGATGATATTAAACCACCAAAGTGTGTTTATTTGTTATTTTTGTGGGATCCATTAAGGAGGAAGTCCCTTGTTTCGATCTATGGATCTGGCCACTGTTAGGTCCAACGGCCTTTGAGCTCTTGACTATGGTCATTGTTGCCTTGAGTGGCCAAGAAGTTCAGGCCACTGACATCAGCAACGGCCAAGGTGTAATTAAAGAAACATAAAATTTGTATTTTCTAGGGTTTGACCTTTCATTTTCACTATTGAAGATTCGCTTTGGGAGCTCTAGTGTGATAGCGACGGTTGCAACTAGAGTTTTTTGGCATTGAGGACATGGATGTGCAGGGCGAGACATCAGCTACTGGAGGAGCTGGAGCTTATCAGGAATTTCTCATTTTCAAAACCTTAGCTCTCTTTTCTTTTTTTGAGTAAAATCGAACCTCACTAAATAATGGGTAAAATGAACCTCACTAAACCTATTGGTAATGAATAAACTTTGTAGCTAGGTTTAGCTTACCTTTTGCTATGGTGGGTTAGTCCCTTTTTTTGTTATCATTGCTTTGCCTTGGTAGTTTCTAGCCTAGGGTTCCCAAGTTTTTTGTTGTTCACCTGCTGCTGCCATGTTAACTATTTTTGAACTCAGCCTAGTTTTTGATGCCTGAGTGGGAATTTGCTTTCTATTTTTTTTGTTTTTCCTTCCATTTTGTGTTTTCTATGTTATTTTGCAAATTTTTGATTTTTTTTACATTTTCTAGCCGAGGGTTCATGGGTTTGCCATGTCATACCTTGGCCGTTGTCGCTCAGAGTGATCGGTTATGAGCCGTTGTTGCTTAGAGCGATCGATTCCGAGCCACTGTTGCTTAGAGCGGCCAAGTTTGACCCGAACGATAAAAAATTTGGCCATTGGGTCTTGGCCAATGCTACCTCCAACAGCTAAGTTTCGACCACTGTATGTGATAGTGGCTAAATCCTTAGCCACGTTTTTTGCATTTTTTTGCTAGTTGTTGGATTTTTATGACATTTGTTTTTTTTTTGAAATTTTTGAATTTTTGATTTGTTTGATTAGGTATAATCTTGTTATTTTGCTTAGAATTAGAATAGCCCATACTCTTTTGCACTGTTTTCATGTTTATTATGAATTATGCCTTAGATGCATTGTAGTTAAGTTTCAAATTTCTTTTTCTTTGCTTAGATCCTTACTGCTCGGGCTCAGTACCCGAAGCTCTTGCTTAACATACTTCCTAGCTTTGATGATACAGACTGGGCATGGTTCGAATCTCGTGGGTTATAGTATGTCATTAGGCTACCTTACATCATTGTAAATAAGTCTTACCTTATAGCTCTGGCCCATCGCTGGGACCCATGGACTAATGCCTTCCACCTCCTGATCGACAAGATGACCATTCTCCTGGAGGACGTATATAGGATATTTCAGATTCCATTTTATGGGGTGGCCATTGTCTCTTCGGCCACTACTGATTAGGTTGTTGTCTTCACTCGGGTGTTTAGAGGATACTATGTAGATGCTCTCAAGGACACCAAGTCCGGAGGAGTGTCCAGTAGCTATTGGAACAGGGAGGGTGTATTTACGATGAGGCATGTCGTATTGCTGATGGTTATCAGTAATGTTCTTATCCCTAACTGCTTGGGTTTGAGGTTCACATGGAACCTTTTGGCAATGGTCCAGGATCTATTAGATATCAAGGAGCATATCATATATGCATGGGGTTGATTGCTACTGGCTCAGTGCTATTATGAGTTGTACCACATCCGCTGGTGAGGACATGTCAGCATTACCTACAGCTTGCTCCTACAAGTTTGGGGATGGGAGCATATTAGGGTAGATCACCCTAAGGGGCTCTCGATCGAGATTACAGTGATTGATGCTCGAACACAATGCTATGATGCTAGATGGGATCGAGAGCACGAGGAGCACAAGAGCCACACTTTCACAAGAGAGCTATCTCATTACACTAATGCTTTTACTATAATTTTGGTTGGAGATGTCGTATGGCGCCCTTACCATGAGTGTCTTGCTTGGGATGATCCAGATAGCTTTACTGCCAAGACATGGTACGAGTGATGGCTCGTTGACCATAAGGTTACCATATAGGAGTACTTCTTCTAATCATGATTTCTTCATTAATACGGGTTGCAGCAGGATGTGCCCCTAGTACTATTCTTGTACAGGCACCTCACATTAGAGAAGAACCTACCTCCATGGCATATTATCGAGCTTTCATACAAGGAGGATGCCCCAGCTATTGACCCTAGAGTGGTTGGGGGAGTTACAGAGGCATACACTCAGTGGTAGGGTGATCGTATGTGGTATGGTGTCTGTAGCCTAGGGAACGAGGATGATGGTAGGGGTGATGATGCAGATCTGATAGGACGTAGACTCTGAGCCAAGACCAAGGTATGGGGCCAACTAGTAGAGTAGGTGGTAGTGGAGGATCTTGATGTTCCTAAGGAGGAGTTAGAGCTTGAGGAGAGAGACTCTCCTCTAAGAGCACAACTACGTGATATCGAGGTTGAGCTTCAAGCCACTAATATCTAGGTACAATGATGAGATGCTACCATTGAGCATATCACATCATATATACAAGCTCTACAAGATATTATTGGGGGTGGTGATGCTAGGATGCAGTTTGTTGTTCCTCATTATACACCATAGGAGGTTCCAGTGGCAGGTTCAAGAGAAGATGTGGGATAGCTTCAGTATTTTTTGGATGAGCATGAGGAGCAAATCCAAGTATTTGTGGATCACATCACCATTCTTCAGATGCAGCTCAGGAGGCATGGGATTGTCCCTAAGGAGCCACTTGGTGCGGGTGGTTCACAGGTCAGTGGGTGCTCTACCTTAGGGTAGTCTTCCGCCCATCCTATCCAGAGGACCTAGACTCAGATAGATAGACCTATAGGTTCACATCATTTGACTCGTGACACCATCATAGGGGGAGGTGGAACTAGAGGAGGTGATGTAGGGGGCTCAAGACTGATATTTGATTGATACTTTATTTGGTCCTTGATTCATTTTTTAGGTCTATTGACCTATATGACTGTAGCCCATGGGTATTTTTGTACATCCATGGACTTGACACACATACTTTTATGATATCTTTGCATTATGACTTATTATGTGTATCGTTTATTGCTCATGTTTTTGTTGTTTTTTATTTTATGATATGATGCGATGATGGTATTATGATGATTTGATGAATATGTTAGATGATAGATGACATTGAAGATGCTTAGATGGATGTGTATATACTTATATGATTTGATGATATGATGCGATGTATTTTGATGATGAATGATGAATTCATAATTGTATGCAAATGGATATTGCCTATATGTTTTATGATGTGGTTTATGGATGATTAATGACTTGTTTTTGTGAATATGATGTTGTTGTTAAATGCATGTTTAATTTTGCTTTAATTGTATGCATCTAACTTATGTGATGGGATGGTATAAACGAACTTGTATGCTCTAATCACTTAAAACATACGGAATGCATATGACATTGACAATCTTAATGGGTGATATCACAGAAAGTAAAAAAAAATAATTATGAATTTAAATAATCACTCTTATCATAAGAATTGATTAAGTATTCATATATGAGATGTAACGGTGTGCAATGTATTTTCTTAATATTTTTCCATAAATTAAAAGATATAAAGTAGTTAGTGGTCATCTATATACTATTTCTAATATATATGTGGTATCTGTCCTACTATGTTGATACCCCCTAATTTATAGAATCTTATAAAGAAAGTGATGGTGTGAATTGTTATGATTTGTTGCTATGTAAGAAATTTTGGGGCTTTTCGAAGATTCAAACACTCTAATTACCCTATCAACGGTTGTCTACTGACCACTTTGATTTTTGAAAAGTAAGCTTTTACCATGGACCTGGTTTTTCATGATATCTATGTGTGCAAGTGATTGTATATTTTGAGGTATAACTCAAGCATTTCCTCCGATGTCAGGAAGGATTTTTTAGCCCATTTCTAAGATCAGGGATCCTCAAGTGTTCATCTCATCCTTATGTTGGACTAGTTGGACTATACCACTAGGCAATATTGGGTTACCTAAGCTAGCTCATCCACATTCAAACATTGGTCTACACTAATGCATGAAGCAATTGTAATAGACATATTGTCATGCATAAGGATTTATCCTTCCAATTTTGTACAATGCTGAGAATTCCAGGGATTCAAGTTATATTCCCTTTTGGCTTCTTTTTGGCTTTGGATTTTTGTTCATATGTAGTGATGAAAATCACTTTTTATTTTTATTGATTTTTTTCTTTGAGCTAAGACTTTGTAGTGATGATAATCATTGTTTATTTTGCTCATATGTAGTGATGAAAATCACTATTTATTTTTTTATTGATTTTTATTTGAGCTATTATTTTATTTTTGAATTTATGATTTGTGTATCGGATTATTGCTTTGAAATCTGGCTGTATGCTTGGCCTTTTGAATATGTACTTTGCTTTGGGATTTTTTTTTTTTATTTAAGCAAGGGATTTGGATAGGGTAAAGCTTGTCCTTTTGCCAATTCTCAGCACCTTTAAACCGGTTGCATAGGGGGATAAGTAAGGAAAATATTTTTCGCTTAAGGTAACCTAGACCGCTTTGTAGCTTTCATATTTTCCTTGTACCAACTAGGATTTTAGTGTTTCAATTAGTGACGGGATCTTGAATATCCAAGGCATTATCACAGCTAGACCTTACCTTCTACTAATCAAAGTTGTTTTCCTCAAAAGTTGATAAGATCACTAGGGGTGGTTGATTAACTGAAAAACATTAGTATATTATGTATAGCAACAAATGATGGTTGTGTTGAAAAACATAATTATACACATGGTGTTGATGGAGGTATGGATTCGAATGATTTGTGCGACAAACTGTGGTATCACTTTTAAGGCTTTCATGACATATGTAATTGTAGTGGATATGAAAATGTAATGCAATGATGTGAGTGCAAGATGTGAGATGCAATTGTTTTTGTATTTTTGTATTTTATGTTGTTTTTGTACTTTTGTTTGATTTGACCAAAGGGCTTATTATGCCTTTGGGGATTTTTAATTTTTTTACCAAGTAGCATGAAATACCCTGGTAGCTTTTTGAATTGATTTTGACGAAGCGGTTTGAATTATCCTTGGAGCCTTTGAATTGATGTTTGACCAAGCGGTTTAAATGCCCTTGGAGCGTTTTGAATTGATTGATTTTGACCAAGCAATTTGAATTACCCTTGGAGCCTTGGATTGTATTTTTGAAATTTTATGTTTTTATGATTTGTTTTTATTTGTTTGAAATATTTGAATGTTTTTTGAATTTTATGTGTATATTTGAATGTTTTTGTATTTTATGAAATATTTGAATGTTTTTGTGTTTTATGAAATATTTGAATGTTTTTGTATTTTATGTGTAGAATGCCTTTAAGTGAATGATATTGAGAGGCTCAGGCTCCTCAACACCATCTAATGATATAAGGCGATATGCTCCAGGCCCAACTCTCTATGAAATCATGTATGGGCCTATCCAGTTTACCGCAAACTTATCTCATAGATGCAGCGACAGATCCAAATTTTGCTAGTTTTCTTTGAGCACTATATCTCCAACCTTGAATTCTCTTAGGTGGACTTTACTATTGTAAGCTCACGCAAGGCAATCTTGGTAAATGCAAAGATTCTCTAAAGCATTGACTCGACATTCATCAAGAAGCATTAACCGATCGAGGCAGCCTTATCACGCAACATCATCATCTATGAAGTCCTTTAATGCTATGCATAGAGTCAAAATTTCTAACTCTAGTGGCATGATGGCCTCAGTGCCATATACTAGTGAAAATAGTGTTGCCCCAGTGGGCATCCATATACTAGTCCTGTATGCCCATAGTGCAAGAGACAACTGCATGTGCCAATCCTTGTGATTGTCTTGCACTATCTTCCTCAAGATGGAGACTATTATTTTGTTAGAGGCTTCTGCTTACCCGTTTGATTGTGGATAATAAGGCGTTGAAAAACTATGCTGAATATAGTAATTGTTAATTAAAGCATGCACATTTTTGTTCTTGAAAGATGGCCCATTATCCGATATTATCTTAGAAGGGACCCTAAAATGAATTATGATATTGTGGAGTATAAACTCCTAAATCCTTGGTCCAGTTTTTGATGTTAAGGGGATCACTTCTACCCATTTTGTGAAGTACTTTGTGGTTGTTATGATGAATGCATGTCGGATTGAGGATGGGGGTGAGATCTTCCCAATCAAGTCTAGTCCCCACTATGAGAATGACCATGCTGCCTGGATGGGTTGCAAAGCTTGTGATGGTAAGTGTGTTAGATTTGCATGATGCTGGAACTTACTATATTTCTTGACATACTCATAGTAGTACTTTTTCATGGTGGGCCAATAGTAACCCATTCTCAATATGCGCTTAACAATGGCCATACCACTAAAATGGCCTCCACATGTTCCATTGTGAGCTTACAAAATTTCTCGGGATGCTTCCTAGGGATCAAGACAACAAAGTAATACTCCATAATATCCTCTTCTGTAGAGGATTTCTCCTAGAAATATGTATCTTGTTGCTCTTTGTTTGAAAATTCACCTTTCAGTATGCAACAAACCTTGAGGTACTATTCCAAGCTTCAACAAGTCCCACAGTTGGGAAAGCCAATCTTGATAAGCCACGATTTCCATAGAAAATACAACTTGCTTTTCCTGTATTTTTGAGATAGTGAACATGGATTGAGGAACAAATATATGGTGTATGGTTGCACCACACTCCACAGGTCCTTGGGAAATCAAAGACCCCCAAGGTGTCGTTTATAAGAAAGTTCTGGCTACGAAGGACCAATCCTGATTTAGCTCGATGTTGATCATGTTGACTGATTCTTGATTGTCAAAAGCTTCATGACATATTACTGAGTGTGAAAGCACTTTCAAATGAATTATTTTAGATGGATTCTGAGGAATTAAGGATCCCAAAGAGGCCATGGTTTCTGCAAATCTAATTGATGTACAAGGGATTGCCTTGATGTCATACCATTCCATCTGGGCTAGGTAAGTGTCAATAAGTTCCTTGTAGGTCTTCAAGAGCAGACACCTACATTGGAATAATCTTTTGACCTGGTTTACTATGAGCAAGGAGTCACCAAAGATATTCAATCTTTTAATACCCATTTCTATGGCCGTTTGGAGTCCTAGGATCAATGATTCAAATTATGTATTGTTGTTTATGCACAAGAAGTATAATTTGAATTATAAGGGCAATGGAGTGCCCTATGGTGTGATAAAGATAATACTTGATCCACCCCCTTGTTCACACTTCTAACCATCGAAGAATAATGACATGTCTCTTTCTTTCTTAGGTTCTTTGAGTTATGGTGGATCTGATAATGCAAAGACTACATCATCAGGGAATTCTATGGTGAGAGGCTTGTTATCCTGAAGAGGCACCTCTACTAATTGATCTGCTATAACTTATCCCTTGATGGACTTTTGGATTACGAACTCTAGATCAAATTCTATCAATAGCATGATCCACTTTGCAATACATGTATTATGATATGTCTTGCTCATCATGTACTAAAAAGGGTTTTTTTTTTTATATGATGTAGGTCGTATGGCTCAACATGTAGTGTCGCAACTTTCAAGTTGCAAATACCACTGCTAAACACAACTTTTTGACATACGCATATACTAGCTCATAAATCACCAAGGTGAGACTAATGTAGTATATGGCTTGCTCTGTCTTGTTCATTCTTTTGGGCTAACATGGTGCCCAATACAAAATTTGTAGCTGATATATATAGTAAAAATGGTATGTCTAGAATTGGTGGAGCCAATACTAGTAGTGTGGCTAGATAAGTATTGATATCTGCAAAGTCTTGATGGCATTATTCATCCCAATGAAAGGGAAATTCCTTGCATAGCAATCGATTCATAGGTCAGAATTTGTCTGATAATTGCGCGGATGCTATATTTCCTTGTAGGATCCATAGCTCCCTAATGTTGGTAGGGGTGGCCATTTCTAGTATAGCCTTTACCTTTGCAAGATCAACTTCGATGCCTCTATTGGATACGATGAATCCGAAAAGTTTGCCAGAAGTTATGTCAAATATGCACTTCTTAGGATTCAATTGAACATTTTGTTCTATGATGCAATCAAAGACTTGTCTAAGGACTTCAACGTGCTCTTACCGCAATAGGGACTTGGCCAGTAAGTCATCCATGTAATCTTCTAAGATCTTATGCATATAGTCATGGAATATGTATGTCATGGCCCACTGATATGTGGCACCAGCATTTTTTAGACCAAATGGCATCACTTTGTAACAAAATGTTTCCCATGGAGTAATGAAAGCTATTTTATGTTGATCTTCGGGCTTAATCTGAATCTAGTTGTATCCATAAAAACCATCCATTAGGGAAAGCATCTCATGACCTATAGTTGCATCTACAAGAGCATCTATGTTTGGCAATGGGAATGAATCCTTTGGTGTTGCCCTATTTAAATCTCTAAAATCCATGCAGATACAAAATATTTGATGCAGGAGCATCCAGGGCAGCACAACAATCTTGCATCACCAAAAAAAAGACAAACAAAAGAAACAAGCAAAAAAGTTCTAAGTTTGAGAAAAAATATATAAGGTTCAAAGGTGTCGCGATATCATGACATAAAAGTTGTCACGATATCGCGACACCATCAGCATCACGGTGGGTGCAAAATAAGTTGTCACGATATCACGACATAAAATTTGTCGTGATATCGTGACACCATCAGCATCACAACAGGCGCAAAATAAGTTGTCGCAATATCATGACATAACAGTTGTCATGATATCGCGACACCAACAACGCAATGGTGGGCACAAACTTAATGGTCGTGATATCACGACATAACAGTTGTCACGATATCGCGACACCATTAGCACAATGGCGGGTGCAGACCCAAGTGTCGCGATATCATGACACAAATGTTGTCGCGATATCGCGACACCTCCGATCAAGGGCGGAAGCAAAACTCAAGTGTCACGATATCGTGACATAAATGCTGTCACAATATCGTGACGGACTTAGAATAAAGCAAGAGCTAACATGCAGATGTCGCGATATCGCAACACCTCGACAAAGAAGGTCGAAGGGCGAAAAAGTGTCGCGATATCGTGACACATTGGCGAAAGAGAGCCAAAGGCAAAAAAGTGTCACAAAATTGTGACATGTCGCGTTTTCATGACCTAGCTAAGAAAGAGAATGCGGGTTTTCACGGACTGTTACAGAACGACAGTTGGCGGTTCTAGAATCCGTTAAGGCAGTTCTAGGAAACCGTTGCAGTGGTTACAGGGACGGTTGCGAACGACGTTTACAACAAGAATCTTTGATGATAAAAGGGGATTTTTTTGAAGGATTGTGAAGGCTAGAGAGAGGAAGGCTGTGACTTCTTTTAGCATTTTTCTTACTGTGTAATTTTTCATGGTCTGAATTGTAAAGCTTCCATGCTTCAAAATAAAATTGTGTCTTTGAAATAAAATTGCGTCTTTTCTTGGTTATTAAAATTGGCTCTCCATCAAGTGGTATCAAAGCAGTAAGATTCTGAGTGTGTGAGCAAAGCGCCGAATGTGAGGCATCTTGCACCAGGATCTGGGGTTACGGGTTCTGAGAAACAGTGAAGCAGAATGCCGTCGTGAAGAAATCGTGGTGCTGGAAGGAATGTGGTTCCTGAAGGAGACTTCCGAGCATTGCAGAGGCAAGTGCAGGCCCTGCAGGAAGAATTTTGTAGAGGAGTAGAGCCAAGAGGAGAAGACCAAAGTGATGATGATGCTTGTGGAGTTGAAGACCCGTCTGAAGAAGAAGAAGCAATGAGTGCTGCAGAGTCTCAAATGATTAAAGCTATTTCTCAAATTGGGAAAATGCCGAAGATTGATGTATCCACATATTTTGGAAATTTAAATCCAAAAAAATTAATTGACTGGATTAATGACATGAAGGAATATTTCAAATATGAGGAAGTTGAAGATCCAAATCGAATTAAATTTGCTAGAACAAAGTTGAAAGGCCATGTTGGCATATGGTGGAAAGGAGTGCAACTGGAAAGAAATCGGAGAGGAAAAGAAAAGATCACCAGGTGGGATCGAATGGTTGAAAAACTGAAACGATAGTTTATTCTGGTAGATTATGAATTAGATCTGCTGAGAAAAATGCAGAGTTTGCGACAGTCTAGCAAATTTGTTAAAGAATATACAGAGGAATTTTTTAAAATTTCTATCAGAACCGGCCATACAGAAGCAAATAAAGAGAGAGTAGCCCGTTACATTAATGGGTTGAGAACCGACGTGCAAGAAGAATTGAGTCTGGTTCAAATGAACAACATTGAAGATGCTTACCAGTTTGCTCTGAAAGTGGAAGAGAAACTGAACCACAGATTTGACAGTAAACAAAGAGGAAGAGGTCGTGGTGGAAGAACTAGTGGAAGAACCAGCAGAGGTAAATATGATGACCAAAATCAGACTGGTGAAACTAGAAATCACTAGGAATAGAAGGAGGAGAATGCTTACGAACCCCGTAATCAAAACAATGATTATCAAAGGGGATGAGGTAGAGGTGGACGTGGATATGGTAGAGGCATATTCTGTGGAACCTGTTTCAATTGCGAAGAAGAGGGGCATCGATCATATGAGTGTCCCAAACACCAAGAAACACTGAACAGAAGGCATGAAGGTAATGCCATAGCTGTAGTTGTAGAGGATGGTGTTGAATCTAAGAACTCTAAAGAAGCAGAGCACGGAGAAGTGATGATCACAAGGAGAACCTTGTTGAACATAGAGAAGGAACCAGATCAGTTGAAAAGCCTGCTCCGCACGAGGTGCAAATGTTCAGGTAAAATCTATAATATTATTATTGATAATGGTAGTATAGATAATTTGGTTTCTAAGGAAATGGTAGCTAAGTTAAAGCTAGAAAGAAGACAGCACCCGCATCCATACCAGATTGCATGGTTGCAGAAGGACCATAGAGCATTGGTCAGTGAACAATGCTTGGTCAAGTTTCAAATTGGAAGATACCAGGATGAGGTCCTATGTGATATTTTGTTGATGGATGCTTGCCATTTGTTGTTGGGAAGACCATGGCAGTTTGACAGACATGTAGCACATGATGGGCATGCAAATACCTATTCCCTGACAAAATATGGGGTATGCCACAAACTGAAGCCATTGAAGGAGGTTGAGGAAAAGGTATGCAATAATGCTAGAATTTGTTTAGTAGATGGCATAAATTTTTTGGATGGTTTAAAGAGGGATTCAATGTGTTATGCATTAATTCCTACTGTAAAGAGAAAAGAAACTATTGACATTCCAACAGAAGTTGAACATCTGTTAGCAAAATTTCCTGATATTATATCAAACAATGTGCCTAAGGGTTTTCCGCCAATGAGGAAGATTAGTCATCAGATTGACTTAATGCTAGGATCTAGCTTACCCAATAAGGCTTCCCATCGAATGTTTCCTGTAGAGAATGAAGAGTTGAACCGACAAGTTCAGGAATTATTGAGGAAGGGTTTGATTTGAGCAAGTTTGAGCCCTTGTGCAGTGCCAACAGTACTTGCACCAAAGAAGAATGGTGAATGGCGAATGTGCACTGATTCCTGAGCCATTAATAAAATTACCATGAAATATCGCTTTCCATTACCTAGAATGGATGATATAATGGATTGTTTGAGTGGAGCTAAATACTTCACTAATATTGATTTAAAGAGCAGATATCACCAGATTCGTGTTAGAGAGGGTGACAAATGGAAAACAACTTTTAAAACCAAAGAGGGTTTGTATGAGTGGTTAGTTATGCCATTTGGATTGACTAATGCACCCAATACATTTATGAGGCTGATGAATGAAGTATTGCGTGACTTTATGGAAAAGTTTGTGATAGTTTATCTAGATGATATTTTAATTTTTAGTAAAACATTGGACGAGCATTTGTTGCATGTTCGAACAGTTTTAGAAAAACTGTGTGAGGAGCAGTTATTAATTAATATACAGAAGTGCAGTTTTGTGCAAAAAGAGTTGATTTACCTGGGATTTGTCATCTCAAAGGAGGGTCTGAAAATGGATCCTAAAAAAGTGAAGGCTATCATTGAATGGCCTACCCCACGAAATGTAACAGAGGTAAGATCGTTTCATGGTCTTGCAAGTTTCTATCAAAAATTTATTAGAGACTTTAGCAGTATTTGTGCGCCCCTAATAGAAACTATGAGAGGGGATAAGAGAGAATTTAAGTGGACTGCCAAGGTAGGTACCAGTATGGAAATATTGAAAAAGAAAGTGACAAAACAGCCCATTCTGGCACTTCCAGATTTTAATAAAGTGTTTCAGGTTGACTGTGATGCCAGTGGCAGCGCCATTGGAGCCGTATTGAGCCAAGAAGGTAAACCTATTGCATATTTTAGTGAAAAATTGAATGATGCTGGCAAGAAATATTCTGTTTATGATCAAGAATTCTATGCTATAATTCAGGCTCTTAAGAAATGGAGACATTATTTGTTAACCAAAGAGTTTGTTTTATATACTGACCATCAAGCTTTGCAATATATAAATAGTCAAGGTAAACTTAACCAACGACATTTGAAGTGGGTTGAATTCCTGCAGAGTTATACCTTTGTCCTGAAGCATAGAAGTGGCAAATCTAATAGAGTTGCAGATGCCTTGAGTAGAAGGCACAATTTGTTGATGGAAATGAGAGTGCAAGTTGTTGGGTTTGATGAACTCAAGATTTTATACCCAGTAGATCCAGATTTTGCAGAGGCATGGATGGCATGTGTGTCTCCTACTACTGTGGATCATACTAAGTGGTTGGATTTTATGATCCAATATGGGATGCTATTTTGGCAGAACCAGTTGTGCATTCCACGCAGTTCCATGAGGGAAAATTTGATCAAAGAGAAACATAGCGGAGGACTAGCAGGGCATTTTGGTTGAGATAAGACCATTGCTCTCGTTAGTGAGAATTACCATTGGCCACAATTGCAGCCGGATGTGACCAAATTTGTGCAGGGTTGTAGAGTGTGCCAGATGGCAAAAGGATTCAGCCAGAATACAGGAATGTACCATCCATTGCATGTACCAGAGAGACCGTGGGAGGACATCAGTATGGATTTTGTTCTTGGTCTGCCAAGAACACAACGTGGAAATGACGCCATTTTTGTTGTTGTTGACAGGTTTTCGAAGATGGTTCATTTTATTCCATGTCAAAAGACAAGTGATGTTGTTCATATTGTAGGCTTGTTTTTTAGGGAGGTTGTGCGCCTTCATGGTCTACCCCAAAGCATTGTCTCGGACAGAGATACCAAATTTGTGGGTTATTTTTAGAGAACCTTGTGGAAGAAGCTAAAAATAGGATTGAAATTCAGTTCTGCGTACCACCCGTAAACTGATGGACAGACCGAAGTAGTCAACAGAAGTTTGGGTAACCTTCTACGATGTCTGGTAGGAGATAAACCCAAGGAATGGGATCTGATTTTACCACAGGAAGAATTTGCTTACAATAATTCTATCAATCATAGTACTGGTAAATCCCCATTCCAGATAGTGCATGGGAACAGCCCGAGAAACGCTTCTGAGTTGAGGCCGATGGATAAGGGTGACAAGCGTAGTGTTGAAGCTGAAGACTTTGTAGCACACATGAAGAATTTGCATGAAGAAGTACAGCAGCATATCAGTCAAATGAATGCTACTTACAAAGCTCGAGCAGATCAAAAGTGACGTTTCAAGGAATTCCAGATAGGAGATGAAGTCATGGTTCATTTACGCAAGGAAATTTTTCCTACCAAAACCTACAATAAGCTAAAAATGAAGAAGTTTGGACCATGCCGGATCATAGGTAAACGAGATTCAGGCAAAGCTTATGAAGTAGCTCTACCGAGTGAGATGAATATTTCACCCATCTTCAATATTTCAGACTTGGTTGAATATCATGCAGGCAGTTGTAGCGAACCACCCAGTTCGGATCTGTGGAACATTCCAGTATCCACTCTCGATAAAGAAGAAATTGAAGACATACTCGACACTTGCAAAGGCAGAAGTACTCGAAACAGGCAATATTCGGAGTATTTGGTCAAGTGGAAGAACCGACCTGTCGAAGATGCCACATGGTTGTCCAAATCAAAGGTTGCTTGTCTGGGTTTTCCTCTGACCATCCAGAAGTGAGGATCACTTCTAAAAATCTATCCTGGGTGTCTGATGCAGGAGCATCCAGGGCAGCACAGTAATCTTGCATCACCAAAAAAAAGACAAACAAAAGAAACAAATAAAAAAGTTCTAAGTTTGAGAAAAAATATATAAGGTTCAAAGGTGTCGCGATATCGCGACATAAAATTTGTTGCGATATCGCGACACCATCAGCATCACGACGGGTGCAAAATAAGTTGTCACGATATTGCGACACCATTAGCATCACGACAGGCGCAAAATAAGTTGTCGCGATATCGCGACACCAACAGCACAATGGCAGGTGCAAACTTAATGGTCACGATATCGCGACATAACAGTTGTCGTGATATCGCGACACCATCAGCACAACGACGGGCGTAGACCCAAGTGTCATGATATCACGACATAAAGGTTGTCGCAATATCGCGACAACTCCGATCAAGGGCGAAAGCAAAACTCAAGTGTTGCGATATCGTGACATAAAGGTTGTCACGATATCACGACGAACTTAGAACAAAGCAAGAGCTAACATGCAGATGTCGCGATATCGCGACACCTCGACAAAGAAGGTCGAAGGGCGAAAAAGTGTCACGATATCATGACACATTGGCGAAAGAGAGCCAAAGGCAGAAAAGTGTCACAAAATCATGACATGTCACATTTTTGCGACCTGGATAAGAAAGAGAAGGCGGATTTTCGTGAACTGTTACAGAACGACAGTTGGCAGTTCCAGAAGCCATTAAGGCAGTTCCAGGAAACCGTTGTAGCGGTTACAGGGACGGTTGCGAATGACGTTTACAACAAGAATCTTTGATGATAAAAAGGGATTTTTTTGAAGGATTGCGAATGCTGGAGAGAGGAAGGCTATGACTTCTTTTAGCATTTTTCTTACTGTGTAATTTTTCATGGTCTGAATTGTAAAGCTTCCATGCTTCAAAATAAAATTGTGTCTTTGAAATAAAATTGCGTCTTTTCTTGGTTATTAAAATTGGCTCCCCATCAATATTTCATTAGGTTTCCCCATGGGTACCATGTTCGACACCCACTCAGGATAGCCTATAGGAACTATGAATACTGCATCTAGTAGTTTTTGCAATTCGTTCTTCACCATCAAAGTGATGGTTAGATGCATTTTCTTTAGATTTTACTTGACTTGATTCTTCATGGGATCCAATGAAAGGTTGTAAATGACTAAATTTGGATCTATCTTGGCATGTCTTTGTAAGTCCAAGAAAAAATATTTGACCTCTTTTTGAGGAGAGGAATTATGATGGCTTGTTCCTCTAGAGATAGACTTTATCTGAACTTGTCTTTCCTTGGTTGGGTTGGATCATCTCTGATGTCCACCTTGAAAGTCACTTCTATAGCCATATGTGACCCATCCTCCAGCTGATGAGGCATGGATATCAAATGAATATCATCGGTAGGATTTATAGGATCTAGTGGCTCAGGTTCCAAACCAACATGGAAGATGTCATACACACAACTTGATGTAAAATGGAACAACTATAACATCTCTTCATTGGGGAAGAGGTCTTCAGGCTCTATGGGAAAATTAGCACGATCCCAATCAATAGCCTCTACATCAAGATGCAATGATTTGGTAGGATCTACTGGATTATGAAGTGGAGTGGTCAAATAAATGGAGACCATGTTGATGGATGGGATGAAATATCCAGGACCACATGGGTGCAATCTTGTCTCAGGGGTTTCCCTTCCATACTCATGATGAGGTTTTGGAGAAATGGGAATTTTTGGATCTAGCCCATGAGTAGGGCAAAAAATAGTATCATTGGGCTTTAATCACTCTCTAAATGTAGGCGAAGGGGGATTGACCATTTGATGAATGACATCTAGGTACATAGGTCTCCCAAAAATTATAGATGAGGGTGTATGGCACAGAGTTCCGCCTCTCTTTCTACTAGCTCATTGACTTGTCGCAAGTGGTGAGGTCCAAGATAAGCCATATCGGTCTCATCCTCAAAGTTATCATCACTTATCCAAAAATCATTAGCATTGGTATGCAGCCCTAAAAAAAGGGGCTCATGTCTTGGCCCCAAGTAGGCCATATTTGTTTCATCTTCATATTCTTCGTCACTTATGAAGAATCCATTTGCATTTGTCTCTTGCACCAAAGTCAGGGATTGATGACTCTGGACTAAGTAGGCTCTTTCTATTGAGTCTTCTAATTCATAGTCACTTTCATCTGATGTATATCCACTCTCATCATGGATGGACCATATGAATATTTATAAATAGCGAGGCCCCTAATAGGCTAAGCCAAGTTGCGCATCATCATCACTTGCTTCATATCCATTCTCCTCATCCCATGAGTTGTACCTTATTGGGGTGGAATCAATTGAGATGTTTGGATGATAAATTTTTGGTGGCGGTATGTTTACCGTGGCCACTTATCTATTGCTTGAATTTCCTGTTCTTAGGGGATGATAAGAAATGAAATCAATGTCTTATCCTAACCCTAAGCTTACTATATCCAATGCTGTTGTAAGAGAGTCATCTCAACCTATGATATAATAGCCTAAGCCAAATCTGTCAGATGGAAGCTGATATTGTGGCTCGTATGGCCGCCTGTGCCCCTGCTCATATATGCCAAGGCCATAGCCATGCCAATGGAAATGATCAAAGTAACTTAGAGCAAACTCGAGGTTAGAGAGGTAATGAACATTGATCGTGAATAATTTGTAACTATCCTCTTCTATATCTGAATACTTATGGGCATATTCCAAGCCGATGTAGATAAAATTGGTTTGATTGGGAGGGATTCCAAGTGGAACCACTATTCCTACTGGCAGCCTCAAGTCCTTAGGCCTTCCCATGTTTTATGTAGACTCAATGATATGCATAAAGGTAATTTTCTACACAAGATACTCCCCTATGCATGTGCTTGCCAAGTGTATTGATGCATGCGATGTGGATGACCCTACGAATGATACTGGCGAAGCAGGGTGATAATCACTATCTTCATATTGATCTTGAAGATATTCCTCTTCCATAGGACTTGGTATTTCAGAAATAGATACAGTTGGCACTTCCTTGGGCCTTTCTTCCTTAACTAAGGGTGCCTTTAGCTTCTGATTGTCTTTTAGTTTTGACATTGATGGTACTTTAGAAGCATTGACTAGTTTGAGTGCACCAGGAGGTGTTGAAGTGCATGGGTCTTTTCTTACTCTTTTGTATTTGTTATCCACTTGTGTGGTTGAGGATGAAGGTGCTACATATAGGTGGGTAGAAGGGATTACAAATTATCCCATAATGTCCACCTGATTAACGTATTTAAAAGTCTCTTCATTGTCCAGAACCACATAGACCTTGTTCTTGTGTACATACTTGACACACTGGTGCAAGATCGAAGGTACACACTTCGTGGCCCTTATCCAAGGATGCCCTAAGAGGATGTTGTAATACATAGTTCCTTCCAAGACATGACACATCATAGGTATGGTCTTGTGCCCCACATTTATGAGTAGGACTATCGTTCCTACAGTATTGCATAAAGCATCATTAAAAGCCCTCAATGTGTAAGCTCCTAGAACGATATTGGACTTGGGGATCTTGAGGTGATCTATTGTAGTTGTTGTGATAATGTTTATTGATCAACCTGTATCAATCAAGACCCTCTTGAAAGGTAAGTTGTTGATTTTTGCTACAATTTTTAGCGGAGGGTCTGGTAAGGCAACAAGAACTCTCTTAATCTCATGATCATAGAATAGAAACAAACGTTCCTGGAATTCTTGCACTTGTACCACAAAGTGAGTGAATGCATTTGCATCTTGCGGTTGGAGCTCAATTGTCCTTAAAATATCCATTAGTCTCCTTATGATTTGGGGACTATTGTATGATCTCATAGATGGATAACTTAGCTAGAGTCATCTATAGGTTTTGCTCCAATCTACTTCGAATAGTCACCACAGGTCACGTTGGTGGACTTGGAAGGTTGTATTGTCTTTTCCTAGGAGCATTTGGGATGTTCATGGGAGTTGCAGGCGGTTGTAGTTGACCATACCGCCTAGTCCTTGTTGCTATGTTAACAATCTCAACCATCCCAACGCATCCATGGGTAGGTATGTTAGCTCAAATATGATTGACTTGGGCCCCTTGCTCTCAAGGGACCTCATGATTGGGAAATGGATTTCTGTATATACCCATGTCTCGGTTATTGAGAGCCAATGGGTTGTCAACTTTGAGTTCTCCTGCCTCAATCATGTTTTGCACTTGATGCTTAAATTCGATGCAAGCCTCAATGTCATGCCTCGGTATCCTATGATAAGGGAAAAATTGATCTTCCCTATATCCTTTTGGCTTAGGATGGTTGGGATATATAAGAGGTATATAAAGAAATCTAATCCTCCTGGCCTCACTCAACTGATTAAATATTTATTGGATTGATTCTATCAGAGGCATGAAATAATGAGACAACTTGCGTTCTCGATTTCTTCCTTGATTGTTCTTTTGGTCGTAATTGGCTGGAGGGGGATGTGCTTGATAGTTATGAGATTGTTGTGCACCACCATCATTGGGTGCACCCCCATAATTGGGTGTAGCCAATATGACTTGATTTATTGGAGCAGGGTTGGCCTACTTTTGTTTATACTTGTCATTCTTACCATTATTGTTCCACTCCTTTTTGTTTCAAAGTTTAATGGTTCCCTCATCTAATTTTATTTCTTTGATGAGATTGGCATGTGCCAAAGCTTCCTCAAATGAAGGATACTGCTGAATTTTTAGCAAGAGGGAGATGTGTTTAGAGCAACTTTTGGTGAACATGTGAATGATATCTTGTATGGAAACAGAGAATGATAATTTTACCATGACTTTTCTCCATCTATTCCCATAATCCATTACTGGCTCATCATCATACTATTTCAAGTTAGCCAGGTCTAAAATGTTCACCTTCTTCTTAGCACCAAAGGATAAATGTTTTAAGAATGCATTTACCAGTTGTTCAAAATTGGTTATGCTGTGCTTAGGTAGTTAGTTGAACCATTGAGTGGCAGCACCTGAAAATGTCATTATGAATGTTCTCAATGGTTGGTTGTGTATTTTGCTCAATTTTAGTGATTTCCCAGATGCCTCTTGTTTCTCAAAGGTTTTCATCTTTTTAGCAAGCTCTTGAAATGCCTTTGATGCATGAATTTCCTCCTTTTGTAAGCCTATTCACATTGGCAATGGAGGCAACTATCTATCCATTTGATTTGTTCCATTTTCCTCCCTTCTACAAGGGGACTCAGGATTACGATCCTAGTTTTTTGTGAATTACCGTCCCCCATTAGTTGGATTTTGTTCATGATTTGGTGGGGGATTTAATTGTGGGCTATCTTTTCTAGTGCACCTCTCCTTAGGTGAGTCAGCATGTCTTGTTCTTTGGTGGTCACCACCATTTTTTTGTAAATTATTAAGAGCTAACCACTCAACCTGCTCTCTTAAACATTGCTCATGTTGGCACAAGAGTATTTCTCTTATTCGAGAGCTTACACTAGCTCTCACTCCTTACATAATGTATTTTCTAACCATAAAATTCGGTTAGTTTACACTATTACAGAAGACTCATATTTATCTGACTCTGTTCCTATTGTCTTGACTCATAGATTCCTCGAGGAGGTTTCTACTGTACCTGTACTCTTGCTAGCTAATGTGACTTGTTTAGTGTACTATTGAGTATCCCTACGATCAGACTCTACACATCTACTACAGGGTCACTCTAAGGTACCCCCAGATTGGGAGGTGCATTTAGAAGTCATAGTTCATGAGCTTCCAGATGTAGAGTTCTCAATAGCTATAGTTCTTTGAGTTGGTCATGTAGGAAACCGATCCAACCCATCTAGTTGTCTTGTTTTCCATGGATGGTCCCATGGGATGCTATTCACTCCTATGAGGTCATAGTATACCAGAATATTTCCTTTTGTGTGAAGGGTTTATTCTATATGATTCTCTTGACTAGATGTAGCTCTAGTTTCCTGCCCTTCAGTAGGCAAACCTATTTCTTATGAGTCTTGAGTAGTTGTAATTCTTGTTTGCCTTCTTGATGAAGAGGGATTTGTGGTAACATGTTTTCTCCATGTGGATGGAGATGTAGCAGTCTTGTCATCCCTATGTGAAGAATGAGTCTTAGAACCTTCTTTATGTCTATGTTAGGAGGGAGCCCTTGAAGCTTCCTCATGTCTATGAGATGTTTCTGTGTGTTTAGAGGAGGCCCTTGAGGTCTCCTCATGTCTCCTTGAAGAGGTTGGTTGTGAAGCCTCTTTTTGTTTATGTGACTTTGTTCCATGATGTGGCTCCTTACTTGGGGTTTCTTGAGGAGATCTCCAAAGGGTTGAATTATCACCCCTTAGGCTCACGGTCTTATGGGTAGGTCGCTCAATGTTACTACGACTCTGCCTATGGATATGAATTGCTTCTATCTCTCCCTCGGTATAAGATCGAGGGTGTTTAATTCTTGTTTTGACCATGTTGTCTTGTGAATTGATCTTTTGAGTTGCAATTTAGGAATAACCACACAATACCAAGCAAATGTTTATCTTGATTACCGATTTAATTGTGCTCTAAACTATTTGGTGTGTTTTGATGTTTTGTTCTTTCGATTTCTTTGCTCTTGTTCTTGGATTAAGAATGAAAAGACTCATCCATAGTGATAATCAAGTAAACCCGTGCCAAACATAATTTTCTCAAAATAAGCTAGGGTACACCACTAAAGACCCAATGGAGGGTTCGCCTAGCTCTTCCACACTGAACCAATGATTGTTTCAATAGTGGGATATAGTTTGAGCACAAGTAAATTAGTGTCACTATAAGTAAGTTTCTCAATCTATTTCTAGGAAGCTCTAGGGGGTAAACCAGTGGAAGGAGATGAATTCCAATCACTGGACTGAATTGAAGGTTGGTGATGAAATCCAACTCCCAATGTTTAAATGATATGTCCATGTGTGGTGTTCATTTTAAGTTTGCATAACATAAAGTGCATCATATAGCAGCAATGAATATTTCCTATTTGCCTAAGTGAAAAAATATGTTTCAATATTCAGAAAGATGCATGAACTACTATGATTTGTATGAGCGCACTTTATTTCATGTAGCTATGGCCTCTGGTAGGGCCTCAAAGTAAGAAAACAACATACAATGTCTAGTACATTGTATTCTAGGGTAAAATTTTTAGGTATAAGCCGTTGTTCCTAGCAACGCCTAGTGGAAAATTAAAAGAGGATCTAAGATGTGCGAAATGCTTAATTCTTTCTTCTTTTATTCTTTCAATTTCCAAACATAAATGTGCATTAAGTTATCTATTTTAGACACATAGAAGTAGACATAAAGTTGTAAAATATCATACAAGCTATACCAACCTTTGATCCAGCTTAGAGAGTTGGTGTTTTGACCTCTGTTGCACTCCAATTTTGGTCGTTTTTGACCAGAGTGGCTGGTTCTTGGCCACTGTAGCTCAGAGTAACTAAGGCTCTATTAGCCACTGTAGCTCAAAGTGGCTAGTTTTTGGCTGTTGTAGCTCAAAGTGGCTAGACCTACACACAAAACTAAGTATTTTGGTAGAAAATGAAAAATTAGTGGAGGTCCCATCGTGATCGCCATTTGTAGTGACACCAAGATGCACGCACCACCCTTTTACTCTACTTGCAATGTTATTAAAAACCCAAGGTAAAATGGAAGACAATGAAAAGCATATAACACAAAATAACAAAGATGGATATCTTTATTTGTATTGAAACTCGGTTACATGTCGGTCCCTCTTAGGGATACCCATTTTGATACAATAATGTTACAAATAGGCAAAGAGTGCATCTTTTGTGAAGAGGTGGTGCGCTTATAAAGGCTTCCCGGTTCCACACACAAAAATGTATGAGGGCTTACAGATGCCTCCTTCTCCAAGTTTGTTTCCTAGAGGGATCCATTTTGCTCTTGTATGTTGTAGATTTCGTCCGATGAAACTATGGTCCTGTAAGCAATGAAACAACAACACACGCTTAGATGTCCAAGATTGCCTCCCTGAATGAGGTTGTTAGTAATAAAAGAATTTAATGGAAATATGATGAAACTATGCTATAAAATCATGTAAATCTATGTTAATGATATGAAAACATGAAGAAATAGAATAAAAGAAGCTATGTCTAAAACCTAAGCTAAGCCTAAGGGCCACTGTCCAAGACATCGACCGCTAAGATAAACCTTACTCTCTTTGCCCCAAAGCTATGTGTCAAAGCCTGTATTTGATGTTGAAATAATAGGTGTTATGCTCTTCAATCTGTCAGGGCTTCACTGTACACTTGATCTCCAAGGGAAATCTCCAAGACTCGAAAGCTCTCCTCAATAAAAGATGTCTCGATGATCTCTCTGTGATATATCTGGTGCTCTTAGGCTTGCACCTTTTATAGTGTGAAACCCTAGGTCTATGTCCAAGCCCTAGGAATGAATTTATCATGCGTAGTGCAAGTTAGAATGACAATATTTTGTCATTTTTCTATGTTTGAAGGCTAGTTAATTGAAATCTAACTTCCCACTTGAGTCTCCCATATGAACTGGTCATTAGCATGAGAAGCTTTTGTCCTTTTTTTATGCTTGGAGGTTAGTTAACTAAAGTTTAAATGCAAACTCAAACCTCCTATGTGAACTGGTTATGCAAAGGAATGCAACGTTACTCTTGATCACCTTTATTGCATGTAGACTGCCACTTCTACCTATGATTAGGCTTGTTTATCAACAAAACTACTTCTTATGGCTTAGTCATTGTCATCTACAGTGGCTAAGATATGGCCACTGTCATCTGTAATGGATAAGTTTTGGCTGCTCTAGGCTTGAGCGGCTAGGATCTGGCCCCACTTGGCTTGAGTGGCTAAGCTTGGATGGCTTTAAAAGACCCTAAATGAGTGGTGATAACCACTTTTTATGCTTGGAAAGTCCACTATTATGTCTTGTGATATTATGAATTTGTCTATGTGAGCATCTCCCCTAAGCATGACACAATTTAGGTGTCTATAGATAGAGAATGGAAGGGTTATTTTTCTTTAAGGAATTCAACCTCCCTTCAAGGTGGTGAGTTCACATAGCATAGAAAATACATTGAAAAAAGGTGGTTATGGATTCCTTTCCCAAGTGAATTGCATAGAGGTTCAATCATTGGATTTGTCTCTTCCAACTCCTTCAATGGATCTCCAAAACATTATGGATAGTTATGAAGAGATCTCTAGCCATCCAATGGGTCTACCTCCTAAGCGCACACATGATCATGCCATACATGATTCTTGGTATTCAACCTCATAATGTGTATCCTTATCACTATCCACAACCCCAAAATTCAACGATTGAGAAGTTGGTCCAAGAAATATTATCAGCCCATATTCCTCTGTGGTGGTAATGGTATAGTATGAGGATAACTCATGGTGCATGTGTCTTTATTTTCCTCCTCTCAACAATATCACTATCAAAGATAATTTTTCTATCCATGTTATATATGATTTGTCAAATGAATTACATGGTGTTAGATATTTCACTAAACTAGACTTGCGCTCTGTTTTTCACAAAATTAGGGATAGAGAAGAGGCTATCCCTAAAATTGCTTTTCATACATAGGAGGGTAATTATGAGTTCCTATTCATGCCCTTTGGTCTCACTAATGCTCCTTCCACTTTTCAAAGTCTCATGAACCATATATTTTGACCTTTTATTCACAAGTTTGTCCTAGTCTTCTTTTATGATATTTTAATATATCACAAATCTTGGGAGTATCATCTACTTCATATTGACAAAGTCCTTCATCTATTACAAAAGGAAAAAATATTTATTAAAATATCCAAATGTTCCTTTGGGATCCAAGAGGTAGAATATTTGGGACATATAGTATCTCACGAAGGAGTCAAGGTAGATCCTAATAAAAATTAGAGCTATTCAATACTGGCCCTTATCCAAATCCCTTAAAACACTTTGTGGATTTCTAGGACTCACAGGTTATTATTAAAAACTTATCTACAACTATGGCAAGATTGTTGTGCTTCATTGCCATTACCAAAAAGTATTCTTTTATTTGGACTAAAATTGCTTCCTAGGCCTTCCAGGCCCTAAAAGAAGTTATGTGTTCCACTCCAGTTTTGGCCACTCCTAGTTTTAGCAAGCATTTTGTCATTGAGTGTGATGCTTCTAGCACAAGTATTGGAGTTGTTTTAATGCAATATGGTCACCCATTAGCCTTTGAAAGTAAGAAAATTTTAGGTAAGAATTTATAAAGGCACTTATGAGAAGGAAATGCTAGCTATTTTACATGCCATAGAGAAATGCAAGCATTATTTGATGAGTAGTTGTTTCATCATTAAGATTGACCATAGTAGCATGAAGCATTTTATAGAACGTCTCTCATACCCTGAATAAAATAAATGGATGACCAAAATTTTGGGTTATGATTTTGTCATTGAGTATAAGAAAGGTAAGGACAATGTGGTGGTTTATGCTTTATCTTATAAATACGAGGATGATTTGGCTATCAATGCCATCTCTAGTCCTTGTCCACAATGGATTTCTCAACTTCAAAAATATCGGCTTGCTGATTTAGAGACTGCTCAAATCATTCAAGATATGAAAGTAGAATCATCATTGCTTTCTTACTTCTCATATTCGGATGGAGTGCTTCACAAAAAATAACATTTATATTTCTCAATATTCAAATATTAAGTCAATGGTTCTCCAATAATTGCAAACATTCAAGTGGGTGAAGCAATCAATTTATTGGAAAGGTTTAAAAGTAGATGTCAATATGTTTGTGGATGAGTGTGAGGTATGTCAATGTAACAAAAGGGAAATAGGTAAATCTCCTAGATTATTTTAACCCTTGCCTATCTCTAACTACCAATGATAGGGTCTTCCCAAATTATAGGGCAAAACAATGATCTTTATGGTAGTAGATATACTTTTCAAGTATGCTCATTTTTTGGCTCTACATCCCCATTCGGCAAGTAAGGTGGCAAAGGTATTTCTTGATTTTATTTTAAAGTTACATGGTATACCCAAAACCATTGTAAGTGACCATGACCCTCTATTCATTAGCAACTTTTGGAATAAATTATTCTATCTTAGTGGTACCAAGTTGAGTATGTGATATGGAAAAAATGAAGCTGAATTTTATTAAAAAAACATAGGACTTAAATAAGCCCAAAAGGAAAACTGTAATCCTGGAAATCATGAACTGCTCCAAGGATTATCCAAAAAGGCTAAAAATGTAAGCCCTATAATGTCGAAAACAAAAACACCTAGACCTAGACCGTTCAATGGAGGAAACAAACAACTCGCGTTGATTATTGTGCAGACTAATTCCTAATTACAATATCCTAGGTCTAAAAATAAATTAGCCCCTAGGTCTAAGATTCCTCATCATTCGTCCCAACAAAAGAAGCATTGGACTCCAATGCTTTTAACAATGAGGGAAAATCTCGGGACAGAATGTGAGCAGAAATACAGCAAGCCTGATGTGGAAATTGGCCTCGCCGGGCCACAAGATATGAAGTAGAAACACCTTGGCATGTTTGTCGGGTCTTCGTATCAAATACTGTATCGGCGTCAAGCGAAAGCTGAGCATCAGGAACCACATCAACTAGATGTATGATGGCTGGAACTGTCTCCAATGTGGAATCATAGTATGGTTTGAGAAGATCAACATTGACAACATCATGAATGCCAAGATGTGCTGGAAGGTCCAAGTGAAAGGCATTCTCAGAGATTTGCTGAAGAATAGTATAAGGCCCATAACAAAGAGGCTTGATTTTGCTATGTGCCTTATCTACAAATCATCGTTTGTCAAGATGAAACCATACTTTGTCACCAACCTAAAAGGAATGAGGAGTGCGGTGCTTGTCCATTTGTTGTTTCTACTTTTGCTGAGTCTTCTAAAGAATTTGAACCACTTTGGCTTGAAGACTCTGTAAATGCTGCACAAAAGAGTTGGCCTTATCTTGTTCCTTTTGAATGTGCATTGTGGCTGAAGAAGGCAAAGACAAAGGTAACTCATAAGGAGCAAGTGGTTGAAAACCAAAACACACTTCAAATGGAGAGTGCCCTGTAGAACTGTGGATGGCCCTGTTATAGGCGTGCTCAATGTGAGTGAGGCTTAAGTCCCACTTGGATGGAGTGGAATGATGGTAAATCCTCAAACTCTGCACTAGAGTACGATTAACTACCTCTGTCTGCCCATCAGATTGTGGATGATAAGCAGTAGGGAAGTTAAGAGATACTCCCAAAATCTTCCAAAGTGATCACCAAAAGTGACCCACAAAGCATGAGTCACGATCAGAGACAATGCTGGTAGGAAGACCAAAAGAACGCCATACCACCTCAAAGAAGAGTTGGGCAAGATCCTATGCAGTACTTGTATTGCGACAAGGAATGAATTTGGCCATTTTGCTGAATCTGTCCACCACAACAAAGACACAATCATGCTTGCGTATTGTCATTGGAAAACCGCTCAAGAGATCCATGGAAATGCTTTCCCATAGACGAGAAGGAATGGGCAAAGGCATGCTCATTCCCAATGTCCTATTGGCTGATTTGGAGCGATTACATACTGCACATTGTCGCAAGAAGCGAAGAACATCTCTTTGCATGTGTGGCCAAAAGAAAAACCTCTGTAGATGATGAAGAGTTTTTTGCCTACCAAAATGTCCCCCATAGAGTGTGGAATGAGCCTCCTTCAGAAGAGACTCCCTGTTCCCATGAGGAACACAAATTTTGTCCAATTTGTACAAGAGTCCATCCTGAATATGAAAGTCCTAAAGAGCTCTCAAATTTGAAGAAGAAGGATTGGAAAGTTGGTGGAAAACTTTGCCAAAATCTGGATCCATAGGATACTGTGTAGGCCAAGTTTGGAAGCCAAGATGAGAAGTAGTGACACTTGTCAAAACAAGAGTAGAAGGAGGACGACTCAAACAATCAGCCACTACATTATTTTGTCCTTTCTTGTACTTTATTACCAAATGGAATTGTTGCAAGTACAATGCCCATTTCATGTGCCTAGCTTCTTCAATTTTTGTTTGAGATTGAAGAAACTTAAGGGGCATGTGATCTGTATGAACAATTGTTTCTTTTCCCAAGAGATAATGCCTCCAATACTTGATTGCTTGAACCAAAGCATAGAAATCCTTATCATATGTAGAATAGTTCTTTTTGGCCTCTGAAAATGTCTCTGAATGATAGGCCACCGGATGGCCATTCTGCATGAGAACAGCTCCAAGTGCAACTTGTGAAGCATCAGTTTCTATCTCAAATGGTTGATACAAATCAGGAAGAACAAGAACTGGTGCAATACTCAATTTGTGTTTCAATGTGTCAAAGGCTTTTTGTTGATCCTTTGTCCACTAAAACTGAACTTTGATCTTTGTCAAATAGTGTAAAGGTGCAGCAATAGAAGAATATCCTCCAATGAACTTGCGATAGAAATTAGCAAGTCCAAGAAAACTCCTTAACTCCATGACTGAAGTAGGAGTTGGCCAAGAGAAGATAACTTCAACTTTGGAAGGATCTACTTGCACACCTTTTTCACTAATTACAAATCCAAGATAGGCAATGAATGTTTTCCCAAAGGAACATTTAGGAAAATTTGCATACAATTGGTTCTTTCGAAGAGTTTGAAGAACCGTTTCCAAGTGTTCCAAATGATTCTCCCAAGTAGAAGAATATATAAGAATGTCATCCAAATAGATGATTACAAATTGATCTAGACAATCTCTGAATACTTCATTCATCAACCGCATGAACGTAGTTGGAGCATTTGTAAGGCCAAAGGGCATGACAAGCCACTCAAAGAGCCCCATTTTGGTCTTAAATGTTGTTTTCCAAGTGTCTTCTACTTGAATTCTCACCTGATGATACCCAATTTTGAGATCTATCTTGGAGAAGAATTTTGCACCTTGCAATTGGTCCAAGAGATCATCAATGCGAGGAAGTGGATAACGATTCTTGATTGTAGTCTTATTGAGTGCCCTGAAATCAATGCATAGTCTCCATGTGCCATCCTTCTTCAACACAAGAAAGATAGGAGAAGCACAAGGGGAAGTACTGGGTTTGATGAACCCTTTAGTCAACAATGCTTGAATTTGCTTTTTAATTTCTTCCATTTGCACTATTGATTGTCTATACATTGAAGAATTAGTAAGAGAAGATGCAAGAACAATCTCAATACTATGATTAATTTGTCTTTCAGGAGGAAGACTTGTGGGTTCTTGAAAAACATCAAAAAATTATTGAAGTATTGAATGAACTAAAGAACTCCTGTTATTAGTGTGCTTAGGTGCTTGCTTTTCTTCTTGAATTGGTCTGATGAAAATGAGTGCTAATTCCTTTGCTTGATTTACGGCTTTGCGTGCTTGTCTACAACTCAACATCAAATTATGTGGTGTTTGTTGTGTACTTATGATTATGAATGCTTTATTATCTTTGTGCAAAGTGTATGTATTTTTGCACCCATCATGTATAGACCTCCTATCATATTGATAGGGTCTTCCAAGCAACAAACCACAACAATCCATTGGAGTTACATCGCACACAATCGAGTCCACAAAAGAAGGACTGAAAGCAAAATTCACAGTGCAAGTGTGTGTGATGTCGGATGTAATCCCATTATCCTTCCATCCCAAAGGATAAGGATGAGGATGGGGATTCATCGATAACTTCAGTTTGTCAACAACGGACCTCGCAATTAGATTTTTTTGTGAGCCGCTATCGATTATACAATCAACCATAAAGGTGTCACTGAGATGGACCGTAGTCACAAAAAAATTCTCATGATCACCTTGTGAAGTATTCATAAGGGTCAATTTGTTTAACCCTGCCAATTCCTTATAAGGCTTACGTTCCCCTATAGCCTCAATGGGACTTTCTTGTGAGTCCTCATTGGAAGGCTTTACAACTAGGGATTGTTTCTTCACATTTTGCAACTTAAAACACCTCTTTTGAGTATGCCCTAGCTTTTTACAATAATTACAAATCAAAGGTGACTTAGAAGAAGAATATTTTTGTGAAGAAGAGGGAGAAGGAGAAGAAGAAGATTTAGCCCCCTTGGAAGGTTGTGGAGAAGCCTTCTGATTTCCTCCTGATGTAGAAGAGCGAGTCCCACGCGATTGCTCCCTCATTTCCTCCTCAGCAAGAAGGGCTTGATTGAAAGCCATGTCAATGTTAACAACCAACTTGTATTTCATCTTCCTATAAATGGGTTCCTACAAACCACTTTTGAATTTTTTAACAAGTTGTGCTGCATTATCCTGTATAGAATTCAAAATTCGCAACTTGCTAAACTAAAAAATATAATCATGAACAGTCATATTGGAGGTTTGTCGAAGACGAAGCCACTTGATCTCAAAATCAGTGGCATAGTTTGAAGGATAAAAATTATTCTTCAATACTCATTGCAATTCATCCCATGTGTCAATGGGATTTTGGGTCCGTTGTCGATCAGTGACAAGGACCTTAGCAATGCCAGAAAGTTTCAACTTGGCAAAGTTAACTTCCTGATCCTTTGCGATCTTAATATACGCAAACCAACTGTCCATGTCCAAAATCCAACTATTTAGGACCTCTGGATCTCGCGAACCAGTATAAACAGGAACCTCACATTGTTGTTGAACTTCATTGGAAGTAACCTTATCAGCCAAAACGCTGACAAGTTGGGTTACTTGAGCCAACTTGTCGGCTAATTCGGAAGCCATTTGACCCCGAGTGATCGCCAGCAAAAATTGTCACAAAAAGACAAGTTACAAAATGTGCAAAATAAAAAGTGCCCAAATTAATTTGCAAAATTGCAAATGTACAATGGAAGGGCAAAAATAAAAATTTGCACAATGTTGAACAAGTCAAAATTAACTTGTTAAAATGACAAAAAGGAATATTTTGTTTTTTTTTTAATTTGTTTTTAATTCCTTTTTTTTTTTTTTAAATAAAAAATGGAGGTTTTGATTTTATCGAATGCAACTATACCAGGTCAAAGATTGACCACACAAATGCAGTAAGAACCAATCAAATGAACATAAAAAATCATGAAGCCAAGCAACGTTCAATGCACCGTGGACAAATTGTGTGCCTACAAAATGTGGGACAAAGAATCCGTCGCCGATGACTTTGCCCTACACGGATTAATCAAATCATTGCCCTCGAACACAAAACCAACAACTGTCATTGGTGACCTCGAACATGGGGCCTGACATGCAAAAAAACAACTACGACCGCACTCTGGACGTGGTCCACAACCTTCCGAGCCCTGCACTATCTTGCAAACGTTTTTTGAAAATAATGTGCGACCGCCTGTGATCGTTGGTATTTGTTGGTGGCTAGAACCTATCGTATGCAATATCTATGCATTGATGGCAAGAATCAAAAGCTCCTCGCCCAACAACATCAAAACATGTAGAAATCCATCACGACAGGAACGTCCAGCAGCTTTAGAAAATTTTAGATCATCGTCCAACGCAGTAGGTACAGCAGTAGTGACAGAAAGCTGACAGGGACAAAGATCTATCAGCGACAAGGCAAGATCAGTTTGGGAATGCTGATTTGTATCGTGGCATCATGGAATCACAGTAACAAATGGAATAGCCTACCCGTCTTGATAGCAGTAGCCGTGACGCAAAAAGGGCAGTCAGATGATCTAAGAAAAATGTAGATCAGAGTGGTCGGTGGCGTCGTCGCGATAGATCTTCGGGAGAGGGCTATGGACAACACAGATAGCTAGTGGCAGATTATGCAGGTAGCCAACACGTGTTCCCCAAAATATGTAGAACCTTGACACGACAGTGGTGAATGCCAGGCCAGCGGTATGCGTCGCAGGTCACAAAGGAGGGTCTATGCAAAATAATGAATTGGATGGTTCGGGCGTGGTTGTCCGTAGTGGTAGATCGACCTCCCTTTCCATGGTCATAAAGAGGGCATCGAAAATCGAAGAAATTTGTAGATGACCGCAGCCGCAAATATGAATCGCCCTTAATTTTTTTTTTTTTTAAAACTTCAAATGTTGTCTATAATTTTTGTATTGTAGAAAACTTGTCAACAATTTTTGACAACAAAAGAATTTGTCAACAATTTGTTGCAAATTTTTGACAGCAAAATTGCATCAATTCCTCTTGAGCTTCAAACAGGAACGAAGGTGGTGACAAGTTTTCAAACCACCCTATGGAGAATGGAAATTACCCAAATCCTCCACAAAAATCCTTCGCTCTGATACCAATGATATGGAAAATATGAAGCTGAATATTATTAAAAAAACATAGGACTTAAATAAGCCCAAAAGGAAAACCGTAATCCTGGAAATCATGAACTGCTCCAAGGATTATCCGAAAAGGCTAAAAATGTAAGCCCTATAATGCCGAAAACAAAAACACCTAGACCTAGACCATTCAACGGAGGAAACAAACAACTCACGTTGATTATTGTGCAGACTAAGTCCTAATTACAATATCCTAGGTCTAAAAATAAATTAGCCCCTAGGTCTAAGATTCCTCATCAGTATGTCTTCCTCATATCACCCTAATTCTAATGGTCAAACAAATATTTTTAATAAATGTTTAGGTACTTACCTTTGTTATTTTTCTCAAGATAAGAAATATCACTAGTTTCAATGGCTTTAATTAGCAAAATTGTGGTATAAAATTTCTTATCATTTTTCCCTTTAGATATATCAATTTGAAGCTTTGTTTGGTCAAAAGCCTCCATCAATCATAGACTATGTTCCAATATCTTCCAACGTGGCCCAAGTATATGATTTTTTATAACAACATAAAATTGTGCTTCAACTTCTTAAATATAATGTGATCCAAATCCAGAACCATATGAATAAACAATAGGATTCACACTATTTTGAATGACAGTTCAATGTAGAAGATATGGTCCTTTTACACCTACAACCTTATAAGCAATTATGCTTCAAGACCAAGTCTAATAAGAAGTTGGATCCTTGATTTTATGGGCCCTCCAAGGTGGTTTGTTACATTGGTGAAGTAGAATATCAATTAAAGCTTCCACCCTCTTCCCTCATCCATCTAATTTTTCTATGTATCTTGTCTCAAACAAGTTATTGGTTAAAAGGTGTAGTCCCAGAAAGAGCTTCCATTACTTGATGAAGAAGGTCAAACAAATCTTCATCCTGAAGCAATATTGTGGTCTAGAGTGCACCATATTTAATATAAAAAAAATCAGGAGTTTATCATCAAATGGTAGGACCTTCTAGAAGAAGATGCTACGTGGGAGTATGAGAGTATGTTGTAATATTATCTAGCTTTGAGGATAAATAGTTTTGAAGGAGGGAGCCATGTAATGGTCCCAATATAGCCACGTTGGCTAATTATTTTTATCTTGAGACTTTGATTTAGTTAGTCAACCCTTGAGAATTAAGGTTAGGCTATTATTTTTTCATTTTTAAATAGAAAGAATATTTTATTAGTTTGGTTCATCGAAGAATCAAAATTAATTTATGTATTCTACGCATAAGAGACTTTTCCCTCTCAAAGTGGCTATGAGACTTTACCCTCTCTGAGTGGTTGTGGAATTGTTGTGGCATTGATTTGATGAGATTTACTCTTTGTTTGTTGTCTAGATTGGATTTGATATTTGCATATTGTTTGTGGTATTTAAATCAGATTTATTATTTTTTACATAATATCAATAATAATTCAATATTGAAGTGTTGTTGTGGATATTAAAATAATTGTGTGGTTTCACAATAGATGATGCTTTTCATAGTCTAGACCACTAATATTTATAGATTACAAGAAGGTTTCCTTCCAAAATTGTAGGTGACTTTGACTCTCTTACTACCCTTTCTAGGGATTTTAAAATTGAATGTGAATGTCCTCTACCATATCTTGCATCAATCTAGAGCTATCATTGTTGTGGTTCCATCTCTTTGTTTTAATGTTTCATCTACCTCCTCCAACGCTATCAAGTTGAAGTATATTTGGTAGATGATTTTGCCTTTTCCTAGTAATGGTGCACCATTTTGGCTCAACTACTTCTTCTAGGAGTTTGTGCACCATTACTCATATCTCCTCTTTTTGTTTCTATGAGTTCTTATTTGTTAGAGCAATTGATCGCTCCTTCAAAACTTCTCTTTCTCCTGTTCTTAGATGTTCTACATGATAGCACTCACTCATTGGAACTTTTGTACTCAATATTTTTATGTATTTTTGAGTTTTTATGGATAGTCTCAATGAAATTTTATATTCTACCTTGATTTACTTTCCTCAAAATATCCAATTTCCTTTTTTCATGCTTTTCATTTTCAAAATTCACCAACTTTTGCTTTCCAATCGAATATTTTCCTTGTTTCTTTTTAAGGCAGATTTTTTTGAAGTTCCTCATGGTACAAATTATATATGACAACTTTTAGTCCACAAAAATTTTCCTTCAAAAATATATTCATGTCTGCTCCTCTACATATCATTTGATTCGCTTTTCTTTCTAGGTGAGAATTTTGTTGTAGAGAAGCTTTACTTGGTCAGCCTCTTTTATCAAATGCAATAAGGAAGATGATCCATGAGATTTCTTGATGTAGAACCCCCCATAATTTTGTATCTTCTTTCTCTAGTTACCAATTCCCCTTAAGCCATCCCCTCCTCATTAGGTATTATCTTAAGAATATGGTAGAGAGGTAATAAATGGGGTTCAATAAGCTGCATGCCCAACAAAATGTTGATGAGAGCCAATTCTGTAGACTCATCCATGATCCTTGTTTGGATTAAACCTTTGTCAATGATGGGGCCCTTTTAGTTATCACTCAAAAGGCTTGTTAGTCACCATTCATTGCAAGGTTTAGCTTATATATCATCGAGAGGTCTCAATAGAACCACCATGAGCCTTGCACATGATAATTCAATGATAGTTATGTCTACACAATAAGGATTTTATACCCATTTTCATCCTTTGAAGATATCTCCTTGATGATCCTTGACATGGAGTTCTTGGGTTTTGGTGATAATTGAGACGTTCTTATTTCTGCCCTAAACTCTACATTATATTTCAAGTGTAACCTGATTGTATTGTAGTGAATCTTCACTATAATTACTTTCTTATACTACCTTAAAACCCTAAATTAATATATATATATCTTCCATGCTCATTTTATTTTTATGATACTCTTGAAGCCCTAAAATGCAAGGGATATGCTCTACACTACTTTTATTTTTATTGCAAGGAGAGGATTTTACACTACTTGAGAAAAATGAAGACAATTTACTTGGATTAATGTTGACATATTTTACCTCCTTTACTTTAAAATTTGCCTCCCTATGTTCCTTTGCACCTTTGATTCCTTATGAATTTGATCTTATGCATTGTAATTCCTTAATCCTTATGTTATTATTTATTTGTTCTAATGGTTGATCCAAGTAAACCATAATGACCTTCACCATTTTATGATGCAAAGGGGATTTCTTTACCTATTTCTTAGGAGTGAATAATATTTGATCTAATATATCTTATTTTATGGTTTGATATCATTGCTTCGTATTGAAGTTTATCTTATACCCAAAATTTTTATTTCTTTCTCCATCATTTTCACTTTGCAATCTCTTGCCATGCATTTAACCTCATGATATTTGTGGCATTAAAATGCAATGCTTTCATAATCCACTTGTTGACCCCACTCTCTTGATTCATGTATAATCCTAATGGAATGACAAAGTATTGAAACATTGATGGCATCACATAACCAAGTATATGCAGAATGCCTTATCTCCCTAGTACTTGGTCCCACTTGGATGAACTCTCATAGAATATTGGCAATATTATTTAGAAAATTTCCTGAAAAGTTGATATGGCAGTTCAAAAATCCTAATCCATAAAGGAAGTCTTTTAATAGTTTATGTCTCCACAAAATAATTATCACTCCATGGTCATAATCTCCTTGTAAACCATGGGCAACCTCTTATTATTTTATCCCTAATTTTTAAAGTAAACAAGATGATAAGGAAAAAATTTAGAAGAAAATTCATGGATTAATTAAAATTCAATCCCCACTTTCACTTGATCCAATTATAAATCTCTAGAAGACATGGCTAGTATGCATGGAATTTATATATTAATCATTTGTTTGTAAGACCATTAAGATCATCTCAACCTTAAAATAACTTATACTATAACATATGCTACTTGGATATGGTTTTCCTTAGATTCGACCTTCCTCTTATCCCCAACTAAGGTATCCATACCTCTAGCTAAGACATCATTACATCCAATTAGGACTTTCAAAAATGACTTTCCTTCCATGCTATCTAGATTTTTCTCATAATATTCTTTTATATTTTAAATATCCTCAAACATATAGAAGAAGAAAAAGTGATTCTCATCCCTTGCTCACACTTGCTTCCTCTTCACCTTCCTTGTTGCTCATACTCAAAACACTTGTTTGTTTTATAAAACAAGAAAAGGTGATACGTTCTCTCGACTCACACTTGTTCCTAGTTGGCACTCACTTCAATATACACATGAAATATTTTTATTTATTAATTTTTTATTATAATATATATATATATATATATATATATATATATATATATATATATATATAATTATGATTAGAAAACATTGACAAAAAATTTAGAAATCAATTACATCATTGAAACATTGATGAAAAATTAATACTTAAGTATTAAGATCAACTACTAAATCTTAAAACAATAATATAATAGAAGGAAAAAAAAAAATTAATTTTAATGAAAAACATCACCCAATATCAATTTAACCATTCTAGCTATTCAAATATTGGTAATGTTAATAAATTCTTTAATTAATAAATTAGAAAGAAACTTGTGATAGATACACATACCTAGAGAATCACTTAAACCCAAGGGGTGTACAAATATATCTGATTTAAATATAAGAATGAGAAATGATCTGCCCATATAATGGTAATCAATGTGATTTCACTTGTATAGATAGTTTTATCATTTTGTATAAGAAAATATGACTTAATCAACCTAAATTAGATCTGAAAATTTATCATGGATTTCAACATATAGATCTCAAATTTGTATTGTCTCTTCTAGCTCCTCCAATGGATCTCCAAAACATTATGGATAGTTATGAGGAGGTCTCTAGTGATTCAAGGGGTCTTCCTCCTAAGCGCACACATGATCATGTCATACATGATTTTTGGTAGTAAACCTCCTAATGTGCATCTTTATCACTCTCCACAACCCCAAAAGTCAGAGATTGAGAAGTTGGTCCAAGCAATATTATCAGCCCATATTCCTCTTTGATGGTGTTTGTATGGCATAAGGATAACTCATGGTGCATGTGTCTCAATTTTCATCCTCTCAACAAGATAACTATCAAATATAAGTTTCCTATCTATGTTATATATGATTTATCAAATGAATTACATGGTGATATTTCACTAAACTAGACTTGTGCTCTAGTTTCCACCAAATTAGGGTTAGAGAAGAGGCTATCCCTAAAATTTCTTTTCATACATAGGAGGGTAATTATGAGTTCCTATTCATTCCATTTGGTCTCACTAATATCCCTTCCACTTTTCAAAGTCTCATGAACCATATATTTTAACATTTTATTTGCAAGTTTATCCTAGTCTTCTTTGATGATATTTTAATTTACAACAAATCTTGGGATGATCATCTAGTTCATATTGACAAAGTCCTTCATATATTACAAAAGGAAAAACTTTGTTAAAAGATCCAAATGTGCCTTTTGGATCCAAGAGGTAGAATATTTGGTACATATATTATCCCATGAAGGAGTCAAGGTAGATCCTAATAAAATCAGAGCTATTCAATACTGGCCCTTATCCATATCCTTTAAAAAACTTTATGGATTTATAGGACTCACAAGTTATTACAAAAACATTATCTGCAACTATGGCAAGATTGTTGTGCTTCATTGCCCTTACCAAAAAGGATGCTTTTGTTTGGACTAAAGTTGTTGCCCAAGCCTTCCAATCCCTCAAAGAAGCTATGTTTTCCACTCCAGTTTTGGCCACTCCTAATTTTAGCATGCCTTTTGTCATTGAGTGTGATGCTTCTAGCATAGGTATTGGAATTGTTTTAATGCAATATGGTCACCAATTAGCCTTTGAAAGTAAGAAACGTTTAGGCAAGAATTTGGAAAGGTCCACTTATGAGAATGAAATGCTATCTATTTTACATTCCATAGAGAAATGTAAGCATTATTTATTGAGTAGTTGTTTCATAATTAAGACTGACCATAGTAGCCTAAAGAATTTCTTAGAATATCTTTCATACCCTAAATAAAATAAATGGATGACCAAAATTTTGGATTATGATTTTGTCTTGAGTATAAGAAAGGTAAGGAAAATGTGGTGGTTGATGCTTTGTCTCATAAATATGAGGATGATGTGGCTATCAATTCCATCTCTAGTCCTTGTCCATAATGGCTTTCTCAACTTCAAAAATATTGGCAATCTGATTTAGAGACTGCTCAAATAATTCAAGGTATGAAAGTAGGATCATCATTGCTTTCTTACTTATCATATTTGGATTAAGTGTTTCACAAAAAAATCACATTTATCATTCTAAATATTCAAATATTAAGTCAATGGTTCTCCAAGAATTGCATACAATCCTCTAGTGGGACACTAAGAATTCTTGAAAACATACAAGTGGGTGAAACAATTGTTTTCTTGGAAAGGCTTAAAAGTAAATGTTGAGATGTTTGTGGATGAGTGTGAGGTATTTCAATGTAACAAAGGGAAAATATTTAAATCTCCTAGATTATTGCAACCCTTGTCTATCCCTAACCACCAATGAGAATACGTATCCATGAATTTCATTGAGGGTCTTCCCAAATTCGGGGGAAACATAATGATCTTTGTGGTAGTAGATAGCCTTTCCAAGTATGCTCATTTTTGTGCACTACATCCCTATTGAGCAAGTAAGGCTGCCAATGTATTTCTTGATTTTATTTTAAATTTACATGGTATACCCAAAACCATTGTTAATGACCATGACCATTTATTCATTAACAACTTTTGGAAGGAATTATTTTATCTTAGTGGTACCAATTTGAGTATGTCTTCCTCATATCACCCCCATTCTAATGGTCAAATAAATATTGTTAATAAATGTTTAGGTACTTAGCTTCATTGTTTTTCTCAAGATAAGCAATATCACTAGGTTCAATGGATTTCATTAGAAAATTGGTGGTATAATACTTCTTACCATTTTCTCCTTAAGATATCTCAATTGAATCTTTGTATTGTCAAAATCCTACATCAATCATAGACTATGTTCTAAGATCTTCCAAAGTGGCCCAAGTATATGATTTGTTATAACAACATCAAATTGTGCTTCAAACTCTTAAAGATAATTTGATCTAGATCCAAATCATATGAAGAAACAATAGGATTCACACTATTCTAAATGATAGTTCAATGTAGGAGATATGGTCCTTTTACACCTACAACCTTATAAGCAATTGTTCTTAAATACCAAGTCTAATAAGAAGTTGGATCCTTGATTTTATGGGCCCTACAAGGTGGTTCTTGCATTGGTGAAGTAGCATATCAATTCGAGCTTCCACCCTCTTCCCTCATTCATAATTTTTTTTTATGTATCTTGTCTCAAACAAGTTATTGGCCAAAAGGTGTAGTCCTTGAAAGAGCTTCTATTACTTGATGAATAAGGTCGAATAAATCTTCATCCTGAAGTAATATTGTGGTCTAGAGTGTGTCATATTTTATCTCAACAAATTTAGGTGTTTTTCTTCAAATGGCAAGTTATTCTAGAAGAAGATGCTACATGGGAGTCTGAGAGTATGTTCGAATATTTTATAGCTTTGAGGATAAATATTTTTGAGGGAGGAATCCATGTAATGGTCCCAATATAGCCATGTTGGCTAATTATTATTTTTTTGAGTCTTTGATTTAGTTAGTCAAACCTTGAGAATTAGGGTTAGGTTATTATTTATTTCAATTTTAATTAGAAAGAATATTTTATTAGTTTGGTTCATCAAAGAATCAAAATTTAATTTGTGTATTCTACACATAAGAGAATTTGCCCTCTCTAAGTGCCTATGAGACTTTGCCCTCTCTAAGTGGATGTAGAATTATTGTGGCATTGATTTTGTTAGATTTACTCTTTGTTTGTTGTCTAGATTGGATTTGATATTTGAATATTGTTTATGGTATTTGAATCAAAATTATTATTGTTTGCATACTATCAATAATAATTTAATATTGAAGTGTTGCTACAGATATTAAAATAATTGTGCGGTTTCACAATAGACAATGCTTTTCATAGTCTAGACCACTGATATTTATAGATTATAAGGAGGTTTTCCTTCCAGAATTGTAGGTGACTTTGACTCTCCCACTACCCTTTATAGGGATTTTAAAAATTGAATGCGGATGTCCTCTACCATATCTTGCATCAATCTAGAGTTATCATTGTTATGGTCCCACTCTTTGTTTTAATGTTTCATCTACCTGCTCAAACGCTATCAAGTTGAAGTATCTTTGGTAATTGATTATGCCTTTTCATATTAATGGTGCACCATTTTGGCTCAACTAATTCTTCTAGGAGTTTGTGCACCATTACTCATATCTCCTCTTTTTGTTTTGATGAGTTCTTATTTTTTAGAGCAATTGATCACCCCTTCAAAACTTATCTTTCTCCTTTTCTTAGATGTTCTACATGATAGCACTCACTCATTGGAACTTATCTACTCAATATTTTGAATGGTTTTTTGAGTTTTTATGGATAGTTTCAATGAATTTTTATATTCTACCTTGATTTGCTTTCCCCAAAATATCCAATTTCCTTTTGTTCATGCCTCCCATTTTTAAAATTCACCAACTTTTGCTTTTTGATCAAATATTTTCCTTGTTTTTTTTTAAGGAAGGATATTTTGAAGTTCCTCATGGTAAAAATTGTAGATGACAACATTTAATCCACATAAAGTTTCCTTCCAAAATATTTTCATGTATGCTCCTCTACATATCATTTAATTTGCTTTTCCTGCTAGGTGAGCATTTTGTTGCAGAGAAGCTTCACCTAGTCAGCCTCTTTTGTCAAATGCAAGAAATAAGATGATCCATGAGATTTCTTTATGTAGAACCCCTCATAAGTTTTTATCTTGTTTCTCTAGTTACCAAATACCCTTAAGCCATACCCTCTCCATTAGGTATTACCTTAAGAATGTGGTGGAGAGGTAATAGATGGGGTTCAATAAGTTGTATGCCCAACCGAATGTGGATGAGAGATAATTTTGTTGACTCATCCATGATCCTTGTTTGGATTAAACCTTTGTCAATGATGGGACCCTTTTAGTTATCACTCAAAAGGCTTGTTAGCCACCATTCATTGCAGGGTTTAGCTCAGATATCATCGAGAGGGATCAATAGAACCACCATGAGCCTTGCACATGATAATTTGATGATAGTTATGGCTACACAATGAGGATTTTTGATACAAAAAACACTCTTAATAGACAACATGAAATGGCACAAATGAACACTTGCAATTACATTAATCAAAAATATATTTATAGGCATGTCTATTACAATTCAGTATTTAATATGCAATCTGTGTGAGTATTAAATGTAATATCATACTAATCCCTATCATTCCTCACCACTGAGGAAGCATTGGTACCCAATGCGTACAAGTGTGGAAGAGAAATATGGGTGGCTGAAGAGTGTACAACCAAAAATGTACTCTTGTTACAACAAGAAGATCCAAAATGGTGAAGTTGAACAGGTCTTCATAAAACCAAAATTTGGCATTGGATTTGAATCTGGCTTGGAAAACGCTCTCCAATGACTGCAAACACTACTATACCAACGAATAACTAAAATGGGTCTCAGAAATTGACATATGAAAATAACAACTAAAATGTTAGAGAAGATGCAGCAAAATATGCGTCGAACCACGTGCTAAAAGGAAAATTTAACTGTTGCATTTTTTAAAACAAGTGGTTATGCATTGAATTGGCTAAGTCGTGCATTAATGGTTATGGAAAATATTAAATTAAATTTAAAAAATATTTAATTTAATTTAATTGATTTGTGGTTAATTGTGGGTCGCTTGCATTAAATTATTGGTGGACCAGGAAAACTGTCAAGTGGACAGTATTCAGCTTGCATTAATTTATTAGTGATCAGGACAATGGTTAAGATGAGCTGGAAGGACGATGCAAAAAAATTGTCAAGATGAGCAGGAAGGACGATGCAAAAAAATGGTCAAGATGAGCAGGAAGGATATTAAAAATTATTAAAAATAATATAATTTAATTAATGGTTGAAAATTGAATGTGGGTTTTAATGGAGTGCTGCAAGGGTGGAGAAAAATTAAATTATATTAAAAAATAATATAATTTAATTTATGACCTTTAGAGGATGGAAGCGAGAAGATTTAAAAAGGGTATTTTAAAAATTAATTTAATTTAATTTATGGAATGGTGGAGGCCATGGCGGATCATGGGTATGTAGAATTGAGCGAAGAAAATGAAAATGGTGTGAGAGATGGTGAAAATGCCAGATTGGTGGTGGCTTTGATAGAGGACACACAACAACAAGACATAGATTGTTAGAAATACGTGATCTGGAGTGGCGATGCACAGGAGGAGCTAGTATATTGACTATGAAGAAAATGACATCGATGGTAGTGACTACAAATGGTGAACATGAAGCGACAAAGCGACGAATAAAAATCATGGTCCAAAGATTGCAACGATTGTTGAGATGAAGTGTAGCCACCAAGGACGATGACGTGAAAACTGTAGGTAATAGATAAACATATAGAAGAAGGAGATCGAAACTCCTAGGCTACAAAGATGTAGGAATCACAAAAACCATGGTAGATGGTGAAACATCTTTAGGCTCAGCATCAATATCATCCAATGATCTTGGATCTACATTAGGAGCAACATAAGCCACATCCTCTAATGGAAAGATGCTGGAAACCTCACTTAGATACCTTGGTTCAGATCTAGGTGTGGCTATAATTTCTTCAATTTCTAGATTACTGGTAGAATCTTGATCTTCTTCCATTATTTATTCCTTAGCAACCTCAATAATTTGTTGAAGCTATTGAGAATTAACTTTTATTTTAGCATGAAATTTAACAACGAAGTCGTCAATCAAAATGGTCAATATTATGAATGATGGTCATGAGATGAAGGTTAGAGTTAGAGTGACCCAGTTTGCTGAGAGGATACTCACCTATTAAATGCTCGAATATGATACCAATGATGTGGAAAACACTCTTAAAATATGACACAAAATGGCACAAATGAAAAACTTAGAATTGCATTAATAAAATATATATATATATATATATAGGCATGTCTACCTTTATAATCGATATTTAATACGCATGATTCGTGTGAGTATTAAATGCAATATAACATTATCCTATTGGTATTTTTGCACTTTGCCACATTGGGATTTTGATCTTATTTGACAAAAGCATTTTGATTGTAATACAACAAATATGTTAATTTGAATATAATATTTCAGCCGAATTCATATTGTAGTTGTTTTATTTTTTGTCTTTGTTTGTATATATACTCTTTTGGCTTGGAAGAAAAATAATGTTTAAAGGGAGAAGTTGGAAAACTGCATTGGAATTTCCAGTTCGCATCATTCAAAAATTCACTTGGAAATGGTCCGTAGATGGAAAATTTACTATAGAATGGGGACACATTCACTTTGAAGCAAATGACCCTTTGCACTAAAAAAGGGAAAAAGAAAAAAACATTAAAGTGGTGAAATGTTGAGAAATATCAAAGCGCCCGAAGATGAACCTTGGAGAACTACGGTCGCCCCAATGTTGGGGCGAAGCCTTTGTTCACCCCATATAGGGGTGAACATCTTTTAACTTTTGAAGTAGCGTGCGTCCACCATCCATATAGAAAAATCATTTCAATGAAGGAGAGCATTCACCCCAAAGTTGGGGTGAAAGCTTCATTCACCCCACTTTGGGGTGAATGTTATTAAAAGCACGATGAGGAGAAAAGCCAACAATGCATGCATGATGGGAATGGTCAACATCACATTCACCTGGGTTGAGGGTCGAACACCCTACTCGCCTCTCCCATGGGTGAATGTCCTATCATAAATGGATTCGTGTGAATGTGTTGGCAAATACACAATATAGTGAATGCAAATTTGGGTGAATGCATTGAAAGGTTGAAACGACATTGAATAGTCAACATCGCATTCACCCCAAAGGGGAAGCAACTATCTTTGTCACCCATTTCAGGGGTGAACATGATTTCAAAAAGAAAGTGACACGACCATTAAAATATTTTCACTGGGAATAAAAGGATTTTTTGTCATCGTAGTCAAAGAATGTCCAAATTTTTAAAGCGCCTAGAGTAGATCACATAAAATATTAAATAATGGAGGCAAGGAGTAACTCAAATCGTGAATCCCAAGTAGAGAAGAAATTTGTATTAAAAATACAGGATGATTTTCATGATTTTTGAAGCAAGAGCATGTTTTCAATATGGCAAACATCCCCAGTCAAAAAGCCAAGCCTTATAATTTTCTGTTCACCAAATCCAAAAATGTAGAATTCCCGAAGGAATTTCCTTAAAATATGGATTATTGTTTTAAAAAGAATGAATTTTCTGTTGGCAATTTTGGGTACCTTGGGTACATTGCCTTTGATCATGTGTAGATGTTGTCATTGATGTCAAAAAGGTCTTGAAGCATTTTGGTTTGATGTCAAATATTTTGTTTTGATGAAGGTTTCAACATGGACAGTAAGTTTCCAAGAAGATCAGAGTTGCCCAGTTGCAAAAGATCAAGAAAAAGACAAGCAAGAAAAAGTATGCAGGCGGCTGGAAAAGCTGTCGCTATTTCGCGACATGTTTTAGGAGAGAGAAAGCACTGGAAAAACTGTCGTGATTTCGTGACATGTTTGAGGAGAGAGAAAGTTTGGGTAAAACTGTCACGATTTTGCGACATGTCGCATTTTTGCGACTCAGACAGTGCAAGAATGCAGAGAAAGAAAAGTGTCACGATTTCATGACATTTTGCAAAGGAGGCTGTACGGACGAAAAAGTGTCATGATTTTGTGACATGTTACAGAAGAAAGAGTCCGCAGTATGAACTGTCATGATTTCGTGACAAGATCGAAGAGAGAGAAAGTGTTTCAGGAAGTGTTGCGATTTCGTGACATGATGCAAAGTTCCAAGTGAGGACTGTCGCGTTTTCGTGACATGCTGCAAAAAGACAAAGTGAGGACTGTCGCGATTTCATGACATGCTACAGAAGCTTGAAATGGGAACTACCATAATTTCATGACATGTAGCAAAGGGAAGAGTCTAAAAGGAGCAGCGTCATGATTTCATGACAGGCAGTGGAGAAAGTGTACGAAATCCAAAAGTGTCACGATTTTGTGACAGGCAGTGGAGAAAGCGTACGGAAGACAGAAGTGTCATGATTTTGTGATAGGTTGCAGGAAAAGCTTTTAGAAGCTGAAAGCATCGCGATTTCATGATAGGATGAAAGAAAAATGTACAGATGCAAAAAGTGTTGTGATTTCATGATAGGCATAAGTGAAGAAGCCAACAGGATGAAGATGTCACGATTTCACGACATGTCATAGTTTTGTGACCAGAAGGCAAGTGCAGACTCTAATGTAGGAAGATATCGTGATTTTGTGACATGTCACAGTTTCACGACTCTAAGAGGAGAGAGACTGTACGGTGTCAGTAATGTCACGATTTCATGACAAAAGCAAAGAAGAAGGCCATGAATATAGAAGGGTCATGATTTCATGATAGAAGTGAAGATGACATCAGCAAGAGGCAAAAGTGTCACAATTTCATGACAAAAGCACAAAGGAAGTCGACAAAGGCCAAGGTGTCACGATTTCACGATAGCAGGCTAAAGAAGGTGTACGACTGGAAAAGGTGTCACGATATTGCGACATGTTGTCATTTCGCGGAAGAAGCTACAAGAAAGTGATAGAGGCGACAGAGGCGGTTGAAGCCGACAAAGTTAAATCTGGGCTGACGAAGATTAGGGTTTTGCAGCCAACGATCTTTAGGGTAATAGCCGACTAAAGATTAAGTTTTTTATCATGAATTAATGCTATAAAAGGAGGACTATTTTTGAGTTTTAAGTGATCGAATGTGCGTATCAAACTTGCGCAAGTGAAGTCCATGGTGCGCAAAGACCGAGTCGAGTCGATTCGAGTGAGGTGTGTGAGATGCAGCCATAATAGCATAGATAGCATAGAAGTGGCGAGTTGATGCGCTGAATGAGGAGTTCGATCGCAGAGTGTTGAAGTGCTACTGTATTTACGAAGATAGTGCAAAGGTTGGATTTCAATCAAAGGGTGGCTGTGATTACGGCTGTGTTTGCGTAGACAGATTTGTGTTTCATGTTCTTAAGAAAAGCATATTACATCTATCTTATTCTTTTGAGATTTGAGATTGAGATTGGGAGTTAAGTATAGAACATATTGAGTCTCTAACAATTCTCTTTATGCTTCTATGATGTTAATGAATCACATTGGGTCTCTAAAAATTCTCTTTGTGAGTTCATGCTAAGCAAGTTGTCTTTGTGAGCTTGCTGAGGTTTTGGACAGGTTTCGGTGGGGATGTATGAGTAGGTTTTGGACAAGTCATTGAGAGGGCTTGTTGGACAGCATTGAGCAAGATTTTTGTTGAAGCTTGTGGAGCAGTTTGGGTAGGTTCTAAGTGAGAACTTGCAAAGCATATTTGAAACAAGTCTTGAAGACTTGGGTGAAGATCAAGCCAGCTTAATGCAAGCTAGTGAACCATTTTTGTGAACCAGATTTGAGGACCATTTGAGGACAGAGATTGATGCAGAGTTGAGAACATATTTGTGCCAGACTGAAGGACTATGTTTGGTGTAGACCTGAGAAATAGGAAGAGGACATTTGTGCCAGACCGAAGGACTATGTTTTGGTGCAAATTAAAGGACCAGCGTTGAGGTGATAGAGTGAGGACAGAGGTCTCCAGCCAGAGCAGGGAAGACAGGTGTCTTCTATGGATAGAGTTCCACTTGCTAAGGGCTGAAGAGGTAGAGGTCTTCTAGAGGATCACCAGCCAGAGCAAAGTTAAGGGAAAGGTATCTCCTTTGAGCAGAGGCTCATAAAATTTGTAATTGGGAAGGTTTCCCAAAGAACTACGATATAACTTTTAGAGAAAAGTTTTATCCGTGGAGTAGCCCACTTTGGGTGAACCACGTAAATTGTTGTGTCACTTTGTGGATGGTGTTTTGTGCATTGCTTTGATTACTGCTATTGTTACTGCTATCTTTATACTGCATAATATTGAATTGAAAGCTGTTTTGAAAGAAAAAGTTAAAAGTGGTCTTATACTGTTCACCCCCCTCTCAATATAAGCTTGTGTTCTTCATTTTCCATATTTCCAAGGAGGAATTTCCTCACTATGGTCCCTAATCTATGATCATTTTTTCTCCATGTGCATTTAATGAAAGAGGCAAAATCCTCTATAAATACTACTCAATAATCATTGTAAAATAGGGGTTAGACATTTTGCGAGAAAACTCTCCAAGTTCTATGCATCAATAGAAGACACAGGGCTTCTGAATTTGCAAGTGATCTTGTGTGCAATTCCCTTTTGTATTTGTGCATTTCTATTTTACATTCATGTTCCTTATTTGTTGTTGAATTTGAATTCTGCATCTGAATTTAAATGTTGCTAATGAGGGAGTGAGTACTGGAGTGTTATTCTGGAGGTTGTTTCTACAAGTTTATGAGTAAATTCTACTACTTTTCTTTTATTACATGCTATTCCATGCTTGGGTAAATTTCTTGTTGTTAGTCTACCCCAAATCCTACACCTTTGGCCTGTGGCTATATTTCCCATCTCTTTCTACAATTTCTAATTTCTTTCCTACAACTCTAGTCTTTAACCCATGTAGGATTTAGCTTGGGAGCCAGCCCTCTCTAGATATTGGCATGGAGGACATTCCTTTCCTCCGATCATTCAATGTTGGCCATGTCTAGGGCACACAAATATAGTTTTGTTGATTAGGCAAATATTTGACCAATAATTTTTGGCACGCCCGATGGGACCCCGAAAGTCCCACTTCCAATAGTATTAAGGTTTGATGTTCACCTTCATGCTGAATAGTTAGAACATCTGGTGACTCGATTATACCTAGAAAACCTCCAAATGTGAAGATGATGAAAGTTGTGTTTCATGATTACAAGATCAAAGGCCAAGAATCCTGAAGACCCTATTGAGTTCTATGAACTTGATATCCAAAGGTTAGGAGAACATCCTCAATCGGTCACTTTATGTCGTACATCATCCTTACCTCACACATCTCATACATCATTGGTATCATCCTCATGACTAGCTGGTGTATTTTTTTCTCCCACAAGTCTAGTTAGTACTACCACTAGCGTTCCTCAAGCTCCACCTTACACACCAGTTCACATGGCTCAGAACCCACCACCACAGCAACAACAACCACCAAGGCAGTTTCCAGCATGGAATAGTTCAGGGGCCTTGAATTTACAAGCACAAAATCTAGTGCCTCAAGCAGCTTTGAAGGCTTTGCCAACTTATGATGGCACTGGAAAAACCACCTATGAGCATATTCAGGATGTGGCTTCTTTGGCTACAATCCATGGTATTACTGATGAAGACATAATGGTATGGTTGCTAGTGTTGTCATTAAGAGGAAAGTTGCTATACTGGTACTGATCCTTACCACCTGCTACCATCACCATGTGGGATCAGTTGGCAGAATTGTTGATCAAGAATTTCCATGAACAAGTCGACCCATTCTCCTTTCTGCATCAGTTTACAATGATCCAAAGGCACCCGCAAGAGGAAATAGTTGATTTCAATGTCAGGTTCACCCAAAGCTGGAAAAGAGTTCTCGATGGTTTGCGGCCCATGCATGAACAAGCTACATTCTATTACCTTAGGGTATTTAACACTGACATTGGCATGGTTGTTCAGCAAACCAATGTGAATACCTTCCCCGATATGTATACACAAGCCCAAAAATTTGAATCCAACTTGATCGCCATAGGCAAGCTTCCTCCAAAAATGACCATGCCTATCCTTCTTGATCTCCCGCAACATTTATATTCAAGTGTATTTTCATAGCCCATGCCTTCCATGTACCCAGTTCCCTCATGGAGCTCAGGTCCACCTCAAATCGCTCCGATTCCTATCCCGCAACTTCCTTCTCCAAGCTTTCCATAGTTATCCGCTCCAACAATACCACAATTGCTTGCACCTGTTCCTTTTCCAGCATTATCGATGCCACCAGTCCCACTACCGTTGCCCGCATTGCCAACACCTCTACCTTTACCAATGCCTCCTGCACTCCCCAATCCTGATCCCTACATGGTGTTGTTACAAGAGGTGAAATCTAATAACTCAGCCTTAAGGACGATATCAAACGAGCTTACGATGGTAAGGAAGAAGTAAGCCAAGGTCGAATTTTGGTCGAGGAGATTTCAAACTCCATCGATTACTTGAGAGCAAGCATCTACTAGTAGAGGCCCCAAGAAGAGCACAACGATGTTAGAAAATGAAGAGACTAGCATGATAGAAAAGGTGTATCTAGTGTTCAATGTGCAATGATCCCCATGGAGAAGAAACCTATATGGTGCACCTGAACTATGTGCAAACACTTACAAAAAGTTTAGTTGGTGGACAAGTCAACATGATCAGGGAGGTTGATCACAATTTTATGATGCCATCCTTGGAGCAAGTTTTGATTCTCACGAGGTCCGGAAAGAAGCCAGTAACTGTAGATCCAACTGAGCTTGAACCCTTGAAGGTGCCTACGAAACCAAAGGTGCAAAATGAAAAAGGGCAACCTCTAGTGAAAGTACCTAGTACGATGGCTAAGCAACAAGATTCTGTCTTGTTGAAATATTTACTACCTAAGCAAGCTCAAGAAAGGACACAAACAAAGGCATCGACTTCACAACCTACAACAACTACCCAAACACAAAATGAAATGAAAGAACAGGCCAAGGAATACCTCAAATACCCATCGTTGACCAAGCGACAAAGGGTGGAAGCCACTCAGCAGTACTGAGATAAGTACGAGTGGGTTGTAGAAGAAAAGGCTCCAAGAGTGTTCAAATTATAATATTGTGGAAGAAATGAAGAAGATACCTACGAAAGTGAGCTTATATGATGCACTACAGTTGCCTAGGCAAGTTGACCTACTACAAGAGTCTCTTAAGACTACAAAATATCAAAAGAAAAGTCCTTCTCAGATAGTGTTGGCACAAACATTACCGACTTCAGTCACTAGAAAGAATAGGCCACCCTCTTTCTATTTGTCACTCATAATGGAGGGGTGGATTGTACACAATTGTATGATTGATTCTTGTATTGCTACTACTATCATGCCAAAGGTAGTATGCGAAGTGATGGGGATGGAATACACAAGAAGTAGCCCCGGAGTGTTGTAGTTGGATGGGACCTCGATTAAAATGGTAGGAGTAATCAAGGATATTCCTATTGTCCTACATAGCATGCCATAAATCACGATCATCCAAGAAGTAGTGGTGGTTGACCTGGAGCCATACTTTAGCATGTGCCTCTCAAGGGAGTTCATTACAAAATTGGGAGGATATCTTTCCTTGGACTACTCACATCTAGAAATTCCATTTAAAGGAAAGAGAATTCACATATATAATGAAAAGCCATCAACTTTTCATATTGAGAAGTTGGAGGAAGAAGAAATATCTCCAGGCATCGTTAACATGATGACTGAGGAATTAGGAGAGGTTGAATTGATGGCGGAAGTGCTTTATGAACTTCGCATTGAGGATGAATTCTTGATCACAATGATTGAAATATATATTGGTTGTTATACGATAACCAAGCCTATGCAGATTGAAGAGAAAGTCCCTGATTCCTCGGACCCTGTTGCAGATCAATTATGGAAGCTTTATTTTTATGGCACCAGGTGTAAAAATGGTGTAGGGGCTGGTATTGTGTTGATCTCCCCCACGGGGTTATAGAAGACTTATTCCTACAGATTAACTTGGAGTTGCACAAATAATGCAGTCGAATATGAAGCATTGTGCCTCGGATTGAAGAAGGCTAAAAATTTGGGCATTAAACAACTATAAATTTTTGGTGACTCCGAACTTATTATCAATCAGACCACAAATAAATGTGTGTCTAAGCAACACTACCTGAAAGCCTATCACAAAAAAGTGTGGGATTTGTTTGAGTCTTTCACAACCTTGAACATTCAGGTGATTTCTCGTGAGCAAAACAAACATGCGGATATTTTAGCCTCTCTTGGTGCAAATTATTCTCCTATGGAACAAATTGTAAAAAATCCCAAGACTATTAGGGTGATCTATAGACCCTCAGTCCCTGATAAGAACATCTATTGGCAAGTATTTGATAATGATGAGCAAATAGTCAATTTTTTGATTAAGGAAGCTGCTAGCATAGATGATAGAATGCTTGTTGAAGAAGAGATGGAGGGGATGATACAATTGAAGAACAATCACATTCCTAGGGGACTGATTTTGTTGGAAAGTTTATTTGATCAAAATGATAGGGCTGAGAAGCACAGAATCAAGGTGGATGCAAAGGAGTATAAGGAGTTGCAGCTAGAACCTGAGAAGATCATCAAAATTGAAACTGATTACATGCTAGAAGAATTGGAATATATCAAGAACTTATGTTATGAGTACCCTGACATCGTTGCATGGAGCTATTAGGATTTGAAGGGATATGACAAGAATGTGATCCAACACACCATTGAGCTATAGGAGGGGGTAAAACCCTTTCGATAAAAACAATGCCCCATCAATCCCAAAATTGAAGTGCTTATGAAGGTAAAACTATTGAAGATGCTAGAAGCAAAGATAATATACCCAATTAAGCACTCAACATGGGTGGCAAATCTAGTGCCAGTACGAAAGAAGAACGGAGACATTTGGTTGTGTGTTGATTTTTGCAACCTAAACCAGGCATCACTAAAGGATCATTACCCTCTACCGTAGATTGATCAAATCCTTCATGTGGTTTCCGATGCACAAATATTTTCATTGTTAGATGGTTTCTCTAGTTATAATCAGATATGGGTGAAAGATGAGGATCAGCATAAAATGACATTCACTACAAAGTGGGGCATGTTCACCTATCAAAGGATGCCATTTGGACTCTCAAATATTGGTGCTACTTTTCAGAGGGCCATGGACATCACTTTCGGTGAGTTATTGAATAGAATTATTGTAATCTATCTTGATGATATGACTGTGTTTTCACATCGTAGAGAAGACCACATTTCTCATTTGAGGCAGGTGTTCAAAAAATACCATGAGTTCAAGATTTCTATTAATCCGAAGAAGTCAATATTTGTTGTCAAAGAAGGGAAATTGTTGGGTCACATGATTTCACAAGAAGGATTGGTGATCGATCCCACAAGAGCTGAGGTGCTCCTGAAGCTACCTTTGCCCACCAATAAGAAGGATCTACAATATTTCTTTGGCCAAATAAATTTCATTCACAAGTTTATTGTTGACTTTGCTCAGGTGGTGAAACCCATGACTGAGCTCTTAAAAAATAATACCGATTTTAAATGGACAGAAGCTAGAAGATGAGCTTTTTAGGAAATCAAGGAAATAATTACCCAAGCTCCAGTTTTGATCAATCTTGATTATTCAAAATATTTCATTCTCTATGTGGTGGGTGAGCAAGAGAGTTACACTACAGTTTTAACACAAAAGCAAGAGGATGGAGATGAGAAGCACATCACCTTTCTGAGCCAAGTCATTGCACCTCACTAGGAGAAGTACAATTTCATTGAAAAATAGGTGTACACAATGATGAAATCATTGAAGAAGTTTTGACACTTTGTTTCATAGAGCAAAACTATCGTTTATGTTATACACCCTGATGTTCGAAACTTCATACTCCAAGGAGAACTAGGCGACAAAAGAGTAGGCTGGGTCTCAAAAATTCAAGAATATGATGTGGAGATCTGACCAACAAAATTAGTTCATGGATGAGCTCTCTGTCAAGAATTGGCCAAAAGTGCAACATCAGAATCATTGGCTATAATGCAAGAAGAAGAAGTTGGCGAAAGCATTTGTGCAAATCATACTGCAAGCAATCGTGACTGGATGGAAGATCTTATTGACTTCTTTACTTTTGGGAGGTGTCCACCACACCTTGATGCTTCACAACGTTGGAATTTTAGGTTGAAAGCACTCAAATATGTTCTATTGCCTAATGGGCTATTTCATAAGAATATTGATGGAGTTCTCCTCAGATGCGTGAAGGAGTCAAAAAAAGAGAAAGTATTGGAAGAGTTTCATTCTGGTCTCTCTGGTGGCCATTATGCAGGAAGGCCTATGGCCTTGAAAATCATCTGAGCTGGTTACTTTTGGCCTACTTTGTTCATCGATGCTCATAAAGTAAGTCAACACTATGATAACTATCAATGGTATGTTGGCAGGACCAGGAAAGGAGCGCTACCCCTGTGCCCAATTCAAGTAGAAGCGCCCTTTCAGTAGTGGGGTCTTGACTTCATTGGAGTTATTGATCCACATTCCTCCATAGATCATAAATACATTTTAACGGTGATTGATTATTTTACCAGGTGGGTAGAAGCTATTCCTACCAAAAAAGTAGATCAGGCGATTGTCATCTCTTTCTTGGAAGGGCTCATCACCCATTTTGGTGTCCCAGATTCTATTGTAATAGATAATGGATCTCCATTCATCGAGGCCAAGATTACTGAGTTCTCCAGCAAATATGGAATTTATCTCAAGATGTCATCCAATTATTACCCACAAGGGAATGGCTTGGCCAAATCTACCAATAAAAACTTGCTACGGATTTTAAAAAGGACACTCAAAAATAATAAAAGGAGTTGGCACCTGCTATTGAACCAAGCTCTTTGGGTAGACCGTATATCTATGAAAAAATCTATTAAGACTTCTTTGTATGCTTTGGTGTATGGGAAAGAAGTGATCCTGCCTACCCACATTGAGCTTCCAGTGCTCCAAACATTGCAGTTATTTAAAGATGAAGATGAGGAATATGATCCGATGAGTGCTAGGTTGGCACAACTTTTGCAGTTGGAGGAAGATAGAGAAAAGGCTTATCAAGCATTCGTTGATCATACTAAAGAGATGCAGAGGTGGTTCAAAAAGAAAACTACTGAGCACAAATTTTAGGTGGGAGATTTAGTTCTCAAATGGAATGAAAATAAGGCCAAGCCAGGGAAACACCATAAGTTTGATGCAATCTAGGAAGGCCCTTTTCAGATTTCTATAGTGAATTCTACCAATGCATATCATCTTCATGACATGGAGGGATGGGACCTTCCTATTCCGGTGAATGACCTTCATTTGAAGGCTTATATCCAATGAGTTGATTTTAAAGAGGTACCATCTTGTAAATATGTACATATTTTTCTAGCATTTTATTTGCTTTATATGATGATATATATATATATATAAGGGAGATAAAGAGAAAAGAAAAGAAAATTGTTTCTCTTAGAATTAGTTTCGCTCCAAATCTATTTTGGGATGTTGAAAAACTTTGGTTTGAAAGAATACAGTGTTACGAAGTTATTAGCAAGAAAAGGGAAGCACCGGGTCAATGCAAGAAAAATTGCGTTCACCCAAAAAATGGGTGAAGCAGTAATTTACCCCTAAATGGGATGAACACATTGGTACAATGCAAGTGCAAAATATGGAAAGACATCACGTTCGCCCCAAAGATAGGGCACCGCATTTGTTCGCCCAATGTTGGGGCGAACACGTTATTTAAAATGTGGTTTTTAAAATAACATTATTGCAAGGTAATTTAAAAAGTCACTTCGCCTAACATGGGGTAACAAAATTTTGAATATTGATTTGAGATGCTTTTAAAAATCTAAAAGATAAAAGCCCTAAAAGCATTTGTGTTTTTCTAAGAAAAGCAAGTTTTTCTAAATCTGGGCGAAAAGAAGAATGAGAAGGTTTTAAAGGGAGGCCATGCACTGTGAATGTTTACCAGACGAGACAAAGGCGTTTCGGAGCGAAAGAGAAAAATTCAGACAAGGAAGACAAGTGTGCTCTGAAAATGTTTTCGCCCCATTCTCTTTCGGAGATACGCTTACAAAAGAAGTTTTGCCCCTGGACGTGTGGTAGGTATTGGAAAGCGTGCATGCAGGTTGAAGAATGTGTTGAAGCCATTTAATTCGAACATGCACCCGAATTTGCGTAGGAGAAGAATTTTGTTTTCCCAAGGAGCAAAAATACACATCATTGGCTTCGAGCAACCAATTTGATTTTTCCAAAAAAGCTTCGATTACCAGGGCACATTTCACAATAAACTTACACCACAAAGGAGGGCACTCTTTCCTAAGATGATTTGGTAGTGAATCAAAGGTAATACCGTTAAAACATTGGGAGTAGTGCTAGGTGAGTGGATTAATACACACATTCTCCCGAAAGCACTCAAGGTAACTCAAAATTTATTATGGTAGTTGGGAGAGCGCTCTATATAAAGGACCAGGTAAAAGCCCATAGTTTATTTTTCAAATTTCTTTACTGTCGTTGTGTTTCCAAACTATCCTTGCAAAAGTTTTCAGAGCATTTAGAGCATTTGTCAGAAGAAAGAAACGATGGGAAAATGAAGTAAAGAGACTCAAGAGACTACAGAGAGCACAGAGCCTAAGAGGTCATGAAAAATAGGAGGGTCTAAATCCAAGAAGGCCTGAAGAAATAAAAATGTTGATTTAGACCCATATGTAGACACAATGGCAAAAATTGACGACTGCGTAATTACCCACAAGGGTGTAGAGAAATTGCGGCAGGATGTAGAAGTTGCAGTAAATTAGGGGTTGACATTATAGAGTTTGTTGATAGTACCATATCACTCATAGTTATTTTGGTACTTGTGTCCACCCGTACATCCTTGTCCTAAGCTAGTGCAGCTGATTGCTCAGTTTTACGACCCATTTACAAGGGCGGTGAGGAATGCGAAGAGAGAAATACTTTTTACCATCACCCCAGATGAAGTGCGGGAAGCGTTCGCGTGTGGTTTGAAGCCTCCTTCTTATGTGATTTCTAAAAAATTGCATACCCATGAGCAGGAGGATAGATATGTCTCCACAGTAACCATGCATCAATTTATGGAGACACAACTGATTAAGGAGCCACCAATGGGGCAGCTCCCAAACTTGCCAAAGCCACTCACTAAATTCAAAAATTTAGATATTTATTCCATGCTGGCATGGGTGGTGGGTTTTCCTACGGACTCTACTGTTCATAAATGGTAGGTGGCCCTAGCGTAGTGTATATGCTGGACTGAATTTTACTCTCCGTCGGCTATGAAGCAAAGCACCAATCCGATTTTCTTCGATTGGGCTGATTTTATTTCTCGAAGATTGAATTTCCAGTTGGAAAGGTTGCAGACTAGGGAAGAGACATCCTTCAGACATACCTCTTTCCTAGTATGGTATTTCTTTTTTCACTTGCAACAACACTTCCCTTTCATCGCGGTGAGGTAGATGAATGAGAAAGATAAACTTCTGCCAGTGTATATGTGGACTTCCGCTTTGTCAAGCAGGGAGTCATTCTACAGTTTTAACAATTTATTTTTGGGACCCGCTATAGAATTACTTTGTGGTACATGTGAAAGGGTACCATGAGAATTAAGAGAAGCAGTAGTTGAAGGACAAAAAGGAGATATTTTTCTGCTCACTCAAGGCATGGTCGTGAGAATTTTTGGCTTTATGGGTAAGCCATTTTTGCTACCTTATTTTGCCATCGAGCATGTTTTTGCTATGGAAGTTGTGCGCCAGTCGGACTACGTAAATGATGTATATGGAGTAGGGCACAACAAGAAAACAACCTACAATATGCCTTTCAAATTTGGCAGTATAGAGGTGAGCCAAGTAGGGCAGAATCGATTGCTCATAGTAACGTTGCAGGATTTGGGCCTAATAGAACTATTGCAGTGATGGAGGTATGACCCACTGGGTAAGTTTTTAGAAATAATAAAGGCCAAGTCATTTCATTGTTGTCCATGACCTGATATTGAGAAAAGGTGAAATAATTTTGATGGGCCCGATATGGACTGGCACATCGAGGATATGACGGTGCTTCCCCCTTGGCATGATTGCTACGAGCAGGAGGCTGAATATAATCTGGAAAAATATAAAAATCATATTTTGCCTCCCAGATTATTTAGTCAGGTAAAAGAAAGCCAGCCTGAGTGGACTGAAGAGAAAATTACAAACTGGTGGATAATGCGGGTTCATCAAGGAAAGACCACAAATCCCTATGGGTTGAAGTTGTACGAGGTGTTTTTGGACACTTATGATGAGTTTTTTTATTCTTATTAGCTTGTTTCTTTCCCCAATATTTTACCCCAAATTTTCCAACATTATGATAGTGGTGAAAGCGAGGACAAAGAAGAATGATCGTCAGTTGAAGAAGATATTCCAGAGGAGGAATAATAGTAGTATGTGTTTAGGAGAAGGTCATAGTGGACAAAGCAGAAGATAGAGGAGGCACCTGCGTCAGAGAAGTAGAATGTTTGGAATGCACCTCCATTTCCTAAAGCGACGAAGAGACCAAGTATTGGTGCCATTTCTTCTTCTACTACGAAAGTTTCAGTTGCTACAGTTCCTATTGTTTCAATGGTATTTCTCAATTCTTCTCCAGCAATGGAGGTTCTGACCATGGTTGCACAACTATTTCCAATGGTTCAAGAACAAGGGAAGGACCATCAGTCGAAGGAATTTTATGAGGAAGTCATGGATGTCGAGGAGAATGTGAACGTTGAGGAGAGAGTGGAAGAGCAATAGGAAGAAGTTATTTCACAACCGCTCCCATCACCACATCACACGGTGCCCACGCCCTGAAGGTACGTCTTCTATTCCCCCTTCTTCTTCTCCGGAGCATGTAGTGACTTTTGATTCACTCCCATTAGTTTTTGTCTCCATTTCTCCACCCTTCGGTATGCCCTCTGTATCTATTTCACTTCCTTCTTCTTCTCTTCTCGAAGTCACTACTGCTCCTTCTTCCCTTCCCTTTTCTTTGGCCTCCCTTTATTTTAGTTCATATGCATCAGGATCGAATCCATTTTTGTGCCCTTCCCCTTCCATTTTTGCCACCACTTTCGTTGAGGCTGTAAGTACACAAGCTCCTCCTAGAGTGAGCGTAACTATAGTTGAACCCAGTTCCTCCATCCATTCCACCATTTCAGTACCTTTGCTTCTAACAGTCACAACTACTTCTCAAAATTTTTGAATTCATTCTCCATTTTTAGAAATACAAGCATTACCCGACGTTCAGGTGGCACCAAAACAACCCAATATGGAGAAAATTCATCGGGCACACCTGAGTTCTTCACAATGGTTGAAAATTAAGAGGTGAAAGGAGGCCCTGGCTCTGGCTTGACCGATCAAGAAGGTTTCCTTCGACCCAGTCACCATGGAGTCTCACACGACTAGAATCACTCCCTTAGTTCAAAAGCCACAAGGAGAAATGTTGTCGAGTGATTATGTCTGTGAGACTATAACTAAAGATCTCACCAAGATTGATCCAACAGAGAAAATGGGCAATATACAGGTTGACATGAGTTTGGTATATTTGCATGGTGAATACTACAAGGAGAAATATTTTGAGAATGAAAGTAAAATCATCGAACTCGAAACTGCCTTGGCCAAAAGCAGAGCGCAAGAGGAGAAGACAGCCATAGAAAATGAACACTTGCACTGATAGGTAGGAGTGCATTTGAAGGAAAGAGATGCAGCTAGAATAGAGATGCACTCACTCCAGACGTAGCTAGAAGCCATCAAGAATCATCTAGAAGAAAAGGTCGCACAGGCTGTAGGTTTTTCTCCATAGAGTATTAAGGATGCGCACCTTCGTTTGGCCCAAAATTGCAAGAAACTGGCTGAACAAGCAATTCAAGTATTGCACTATTTATGGATGGCTAGCATATAGATTCAACTAGGGCTGCAATTAATTGATAACACGAAGGAAAGGCTAGAGCCATATATGGAGATGGCAGTAAAAATTCAAGCTCTGGCCAATTCCAGCATTCACATTCACCCCCTAAGCGAAATGGATCATGCATGGTCCACTGCCAAAGTCACACTATGCAGTTATTTTCAAAGAATGGACCTAGTAAGGGAAGGCCAAAAAATCCTTAATACCATCGAGCGAGAGCATACTGTTTCCATGATGCATTTTGACACTCTTGCTAGTTTGGGATTCCCGGACTTCACTGATGAATGGGGTGAACCTCTACCAAAGGAATAGTTGACAATGGCTTGGAGGAAGTTCATAGAGGATGCCTCAAATATCGACGCATGGGAGGATCCCATTACGAAAGCACATGTATTACCTCTTATGTAGAAATATACCCACTTAGATCTCTCACTATTTGAGCTAGCTCAGCAAACGATGTGCCTCAGTTTAGAAGATTTCCAAAATCTTTGATTCGTTTACGAGTCATTAAGTACTCCCTACTTATTCACAACTCAAGCATGGGAGGAGGTAGTCATAGTTTATGAGGTTACCTCTGAAAGCCTCAAATAGTAGGAAGAAAGACTAGTAGTGGAGCGGGCGGTGGCAGAGAAAGCGATAGAGGAAGTAGAGTGCACTAAGGTACTCAAGATTGTAGTCAAAGCTGAAGCCAAGGAGAAAGATGAAGAAGAGGCACATCGAAAGGCATCCACATCGAAAGCGCCAGCCAGGGCAGTCGACAAAAAGACTCCATAGCAACCCAATGGATAAAGGCCTAGGATCGCTTGCATCCATGCGAGCTGGATACCCCGTAAGTCACCATAAATATTGGTAGTTTTACACTTTGCCACATTGGGATTTTGATCTTTGTAAGTAAAATAAAGACAACACCAAGCAATAATTGAAGACAAGCAATTGCAATATAATGATATTTGTATTAAATTTGTATTGAAATACATAGGAGCCTTGGCCTCCTTTTTTGTTACAATGATTTTGCCCCAAAGTATGAGGGGTCAGATTACAGTGCTTGCTTGCTCTATGGAATAGCAAAAGAGACCAAATATGGGAGGCCTTCTTTGGTATATCAATGAAATGTGGTGTCTTCAGTCTTCTTTTGCTCCAATCCAAGTGGTGAGTGGGCTTTGGTATCCTAGATGCGGGGACCACTCCAACTTCAATAGCTCTCCAAAAACCTGCCTCTTGTGCACATGAAAATCAAACAAGAGTTAGTAGTACTTGCATATATGAGTGGAAATCAATAAAAATGATAACTCTTGAAGAAGTGCTTACAGAAAACATAGAAACAATAATAACAGATAAAGCCTTGCTAATATATGAGTAATTTTATTGATCTTTGATGTGTGTGGGATTTCTGTTCTCGGGACTATGGAATCACGAATGCGCGGTGGTGAACTGGAAATCATGGACCTACGGTTGTGAAACCGCGGATGCACATTTTTGACTATGGAACAACAGATAGACGATTTTGGCTAAAAACAAGTTGCCTCAGGATCTGAACCAACAGTATGAAATGATGCTCATGCTCGCAAATTATCTTTGTGTTTGGATAGATTTTGTTAGCCTATCGGTATGCAAATTCAGCTCCCTTTTCTTGGTGGAATAATGGTACCTTTATAGCCCTCTTGGGGTTTTGGAGATAAGTGGGAGGTGGCAAGCCCAACTTGCCAAGTGGCAAATCTGGACTACCAGATGGAAGGGGTAGTTACAGCGAGTCGCCTGGTATGCCTCATTTAACTGGGATGATGCGACTGCAAGTGGAGTGGAATGTGGGATATTGTTCTATGTGAAGGGACAAGGAAGACAAAATGGATAATATGTAGCATGGGTGGTTGGAATCTATCCCATGTGCAAAGACAAAGGGGACAAGAGTGGGTGAGATATGGCAAAGATGTTGGGTGAAGTGTCCAGGACACATGTCCAATGGGCAAGTAGGGTATCCTAGGGTAATTTTCCAGATTTAATAAATTTGGAAAATAGGATAATGTGCAGGATTTTATATCCCTAGTTTAGAACTTAGGCATGTAAATTTATTATGCAGGGTTTGATGGTGGGGTGGCAAATGTGGTTTCAAAGGTGCTGGATTTTGGTGTCTACAGTTGCCCCTTTTTATATTGTGTTGTGTAGAACACAATGCGGTGCAAAAATCGATGACATCTAACTTTATTGGATGGATGGACTCACTCTCTTTGGTGTGGCAGACTGAATGATTTTTTTTTTACCCCCTCAATTGGAAAATGGGTAAAGAATGAAGCCCATGGGCCAATTGATGAAAGTTTGATGATTGAAATGGTTTACTGTTGTTGCATATTGTTCAAAATGATTTACCCCAAGCATGTGGTGGACTTTTGTCTTTCAAATTTACCTTTTGGTTTGATTGACATGCATGATTATGAAATGAAGGAACCAATCATCCTAGGCGCTTGTCGTAGTGACTATTAGCAATTTCTTAATGCACATTGATTTATTATAATTTTTAGTGTTTTGTAACCTCACGGAGTGGGCGTCAATTTCAACTTTTTGGTCGTTTTGTTTGGACTATTGTCACTTATAACTGTAATTTATTTTTTGGTGGTAAATTTATTGATGCTTGTAAGTATTTTCTTTTGAATCACATTTTGCGTGGTTTCTTTTTGGGAACCGTGGGGCTACGGTTTCTTATTTTGGGAACTGCAAGGCTGCGGTTTATTTTTTTGGGAACCACGAGGCTACAGTTTTGTAAGCAAAATAAAGACAACACCAAGAAATAATTGAAGACAAGCAATTGCAATATAATGATCTTTGTATTAAATTTGTATTGAAATACATAGGAGCCTTGGCCTCCTTTTCTGTTACAATGATTATGCCCCAAAGTATGAGGGGTCAGATTACAGTGCTTGCTTGCTTTATGGAATAGCAAACGAGACCAAATATGGGAGGCCTTCTTTGGTATATCAATGAAATGTGGTGTCTTTAGTCTTATTTTGCTCCAATCCAAGTGGTGAGTGGGCTTTGGTATCCTAGATGCAGGGACCACTCCAGCTTCAATAGCTCTCCAAAAACCTGCCTCCTGTGCACATGAAAATCAAACAAGAGTTAGTAGTACCTGCATATATGAGTGGAAATCAATACAAATGATAACTCTTGAAGAAGTGCTTGCAGAAAACATAGAAATAGTAATAACAGATAAAGCCTTGCTAACATATGAGTAATTTTATTGATCTCTATTGTGTGTGGGATTTATGTTATCGAGACTGTGGAACCATAGATGCATGATGGTGAACTGGAAACTATGAACCTATGGTTGTAAAACTACAGATACTTATTTTTGATTGTGGAACCGTGGATGGGTGGTTTTGTCTAAAAATAGGTTGCCTCGAGATCTGAACCAACAATACGAAATGATGCTTGTGCTCGCAAATTATCTTCGTGTCTGGATCGATTTCGGTAGCCTGTTGGTATGAAAATTTAGCTCCCTTTTATTGGTGGAATAATGGTGCCTTTATAGCCCTCTTGGGATTTTGGAGGGAAGTGGGAGGTGGTAAGCCCAACTTGCCAAGTGGTAAATCTAGACTGCCATATGGAAGGGGCAGTTATAGTGAGTCACCTAGTGTGCCTCACTTAACTGGGGTGATGTGACTACAAGTGGAGTGGAATGTGGGATCCTGTTCTATGTGAAGGGACAAGGAAGACAAAATGGATGAGATGTGGCATGGGTGTTGGGAATTTGTCCCATGTGCAAAGACAAGGGGACAAGAGTGGGTGAGATGTGGCAAAGATGTTGGGTGAAGTGTCCAGGACACATGTCCAGTGGGCAAGTAGGGTATCTTAGGGTAATTTTCCAAATTTAATAAATTTGGAAAATAGGCTAATGTGCAGGATTTTATATCCCTAAGTTAGAACTTAGGCATGTAAATTTATTATGCAGGGTTTGATGGTGGGGTGACAAATGTGGTTTCAAAGGTGCTGGATTTTGGTGTCTATAGTTTCCCCTTTTTGTACTGCATTGTGTACAACACAATGCGGTGCAAAAACCGATGACATCTAACTTTATTGGATGGATGGACTCACTCTCTTTGGTGTGGCAGACTAAATAATTTTTTTTTTATTTACCCCCTCAAGTGGAAAGTGGGTAAATAATGAATCCCATGGGCCAATTGATGAAATTTTTATGATTGAAATGGTTTTTGTTGTTGCATATTGTTCAAAATGATTTACCCCAAGCGTGTGGTGGACTTTTGTCTTTCAAATATACCTTTTGGTTTGATTGACATGCATGATTATGAAATGAAGGAACCAATCATCCTAGGCGCTTGTCATAGTGACTGTTAGCAATTCCTTAATGCACATTGATTTATCATAATTTTCCATGTTTTGTAACCTCATGGAGTGGGCATCAATTTCAACTTTGGGTTGTTTTGTTTGGACTATTGTCACTTGTAACTGTAATTTATTTTTTGGTGATAAATTTATTGATGCTTGTAAGTTTTTTTTTAACCGCATTTTACGCGGCTTCTTTTTGGGAACTGCAGGGATGCAGTTTCTTTTTTTGGGAACTGCGAGGCTACGATTTATTATGCTACCTATGGGTCTATGGTTTTATGTCGCAAACCTTGGGTCTGAGTTTTTATGCACCTCTCAAAATGTGTTTGCATATTTTCCACCACAAAAAGCGGTTATTTAAAGGCTTGTTGTCATTTTCATTCTCATTTTGCCAGTTGTCATTAGTTGATTAGTTGAGTTTGTTGAGTGAGATGGATATGGGCGAAGGTAGCGATAGTAGTGGTGATGTTGGTGGTGGCTCGGCTAGAGCGGAAGGTGGCATCCGCTATACCGAGGTTGGTGGTCTTGCCTTTAGTTTAGGCTCATTTATTCTTGTTGTGTGTTGTTTGTATGTTGTTTTTTTTTTTTTTGGTAACTAAGTGGGGTTGGTAATGAATCATATTTTATTTTGTTTTGTTTTGTTTTTGTTTTTGTTTTTTCCTGTCTATTTATGATCACCTAGGGGTAGGTGAATTTTTTTTTTCTTTTTTTTTTGTTGTTTTTTGTTCTATTTTTTTTGCTTGCTTTTGCCTATTGATTTTCGATCACCTAGGGGTAGGTGAAGGTTTTTTTTTTTGAAATGTTGTTTGTTGTTTTGTTTGTTTTTGATTGTTTTTGCCTGTTGATTTTTGATCACCTAGGGGTAGGTGGCAGTTTTTTTTTTTTTGTTAATAGTTTTATGTTTGTTTGCTTTTGCTTGCTTTGCTTGTTGATTTATGATCACCCAGGGGTAGGTGAATTTTTTTTCTTTTTTGTTAATGCATTTTATGTTTGTTTTCTTTTCAGGTGAGGCTCTTGGATGCTCAACATATGTGGCTGAGGACTATTAAGAAAGTGCAGAATGCACTTTTTGATGATGA